>APFE030200220.1:67076-83066 GCA_000404065.3 Pinus taeda | reverse complement strand
TTATAATAAAATATGTATTATATAAAAATCAAGATTAAACTCCATCTAAATTTATGGAAAAAAATGGTAAAAGTTGTTTTTGCATTTAAAAGTAAGATGATATGGTATACTTTGATCATTGTCACTAGATTTGGGAAGATAATTTTGAAAAATTAAATCATTGAATATAAGAACTCTTTATTTATAATAAAATATGTATTATATAAAAATCAAGATTAAACTCCATCTAAATTTATGAAAAAAAATGGTAAAAGTTGTTTTTGCATTTAAAAGTAAGATGATATGGTATACTTTGATCATTGTCACTGATTTGCTCTATTTTTTAGTTTTACCTAAGCAAACGTAAAAATATTACTTTCTCAATTTGCCGTTTCCATGACAATCAGTTACATCCTAATGGGATTTTTCGTTGTCAAATTAAACGGAAGCAGCGTTTGTTTGAAAGTAAGATGGAGGAATGTGGTGTTTAGGTTACGAAGGAACTCAAAGCTGGGTTTTTTTCCTTTACAAGGAAGAGAGGAAAATAATAGAAGCATCATTGCTATGAAGGGTTTAGCTTAGCTTCTTAAGTGTGATTCAATGTCTTTATCCTTAAATATGGCTTTGGCACATAAGAAATCTAACGGAGAAGATAAGTCAAGTTGATAGTTAAGCGGAGAAGAAATAAAACAAGGAGAAGAAGAGTAAGAAAGAGAGGATGGAGGACTTGTATCGCTTAATGGTGGCCTCACTTCCACCTATTTTTTTGTGAACGGATCCCTCAAGAAGAGAGTCGTCCTCCAAGACGCATCAGAGAGATCCCATGTGATCCCATCTTGATCTCCCATCCTCGCTCCTTACCTCAATTATGATTTCTCTAGACATGTATCATAAATGCCCATCGCCCCCAATAATTGATCGAACTCCAAAGAAAAATCATTGGTTCAAGATCCTCCAAGCGAGAAAAACTTGCTAGTACTCCAACTACATCAAAATAAGTTTGAATAAATGTAAGGGAGAAAAAGAAATCTACAATTGTGAGAAGAATTCTAACCCTAAAATAACATTTATATACCTATTATGTATGGCATTCATGAAAATCTACTCATATAAAAAATATTGGATTATAAAAATTCTTAATGTTATAATTATGACAATAGGCATTATATTGTGAGGTTCTTGTTGGTGAGACTGTTGAGATTCGTCATCCTCTACAACAGTGTCCCCGTACAAGAGCTTGTTTTTCGTCAAACTAACCACCGAGCAGTTTCTGTGAATTTCTTCCAGCTGTGTTTCCCTCTTCTCCCCAGATCGTTTCAATTCTCTCTACAACAGCTTCGTTCGCATAAGTCGGATGAATTCGAGCATCTTTTCTGATGTCTTCATTGTGGCCAAGGGGAATGGGCGATGGTGGACGACAGAGAGGGATATGGCACAGCTAGAATAATGCAACATTCCTGGGATCGATAGGCATACCTTTATTAAATTGGAGGGTAAGCACCTTTTTCTTTGGCATAACCACTCTCCTATCGGGATTATGCCAGAGTCTTTGAATGCCTTGTTCTTGTCCATAATTTGTCCATCGAATTCTTTAGAGTTTTATCCAAGCTCAAGAGCTTGAGATCTCCTACTGAAATTGATCATAATAAAATAAGAATGATTCGAGTCATGTTTCAACCCAAATATGTGGCAGTGCATATGAGAATTGAGAAAAACTGGATGATCCATTGCAAGAAGTTGGAGATGAGGTCTAGAGCTAGAAATGGCAAGGACTTAAGAATTTGCAGTAGTAAGGAGGAAATTATGAAGAGATTAGCTAATAAACCTGGATTAGAGAAGTCATTTGTTGTTTATCTAGTTACTGTTGATGATTTTCTGGAGGAAAAGACGTTGTTGGAGGGATGAAGTGGCGTCTTAACCCCTTATGAAAAAAGAAATTGGGTGTGTTGGATATCTACAAAAAATATCCTTATCTCATCCAATCTGCAATTGATTATGAAGTATGCCTCCACGCTGATACATTTGTGGGGAATAACTTTTCTACATTTTTGAGTCTCATAGTGTTGCAGAGGACCATGAGAATGAATAGGGGCAGGGATTGTGAAGGTTCAACTATGGCTTCATATGCTTACAACATTGAAGGCCCAACACGAGGACCTAACTCTGCACATTTTAACTTATTTCTTTGAACAATTGAAATTCATTTCAGTGGAGAAGATATATTGGCAGTTATTTTTATGCACTCATGGTTGAACTTCAAATTTTCGTTATTTGTACCTATATTTTCAATAGGTTTAATTGGAGCACCTTTGCAACTGTGGAGGGTCGATGTTTAAGTTTTATTTTCTTGTATGTCAAGAAAATTTTGTTTTATTGAATCTAATATTTTAAATTTAATTTAACACTAGAATTTTCTATTCTTAAACACCACTTGATGCAAGGTAAATATCGCTCTCAACCTATGGAAGCCCCTGTATCTCTATGTTCATGAGCTCTAACGGTAGGTTGATATTTTCTTTGTCGTGGGAAAGCCTATGTGTCACTAAGGTAGTGTCATGAGTGTTCTTGCCTTTTGAAGTCCAAGGCTAGCACCATCATCGATTTTAAATTCTAAGGTTTCAAAATAATACAAGTTGGATATTTAATATTTAATTTAGGCATAGTCATGCTTAGATTCACATTTTTTGTCTGCAAATTTGCTTGCTTTAGTTATCAATTTCTAGCTTCATTTCAAAATTTCCTTCCTTTCACCATTCCTTTTCCTTGAATTAAAGATGTATGTTGTTTCCAAATCAATGAGACGTTTGTTTTAATTTCCATTGCAAATAAATACTATTTTGGACTTGAATTTGTTGTTTTAATATGTGTAGCTTGTAAAACGTGCCGATGTAACTTCTTAATCTCCTTAATTCTTATTCAATAATATGTTTTCCGAATATTTGATTTTTTTTAATAAAATTTAACAAAACTCCAAACAATTTGCACTATTTTCTGACACAAAGATTCCAGTTGTTACATTTGTAGGTCGATAACTTATCCAACTACCTCCTAACAACGATTCTAGACACATCATCCCACTAATTTGCACTCCCCAACACCTTAGTTAGGCTTCAAATTTAACCAGAAAATCATGGAAATTATGACCAGATTTTGATAAAAATTGAGTGGATTTTCTTTAAATCCAGGTTATAGTTGTCAAACTTCAAGATTTTCGATGCCCCAAGAGTTTGTGATGGTGTTGAATCCATTTCTACCATCAAAAACATGATTCAAACACTTCTACTTCCATATTTTTTGAAAAAAAAAATATGGATTCTAGCCATTTTTGCCCCTCCAAGCAAATTTGCCACTCCATGGATGACACCCCAACCAACTGTTCAATTTGAACAAATTTCATGACACTGGTTTGCATCATTTCTTCCACTAACGTGACAGGAAAGTTGTAAAATCTAAAGTCGGTTATGTGGTATGACGTACGGTTATGGGGCATGACATACACAGATTAATGGTTCAAGAACTTTAGTAATTCCCTCCGCGCCCAATTCTCATTCTTGGAATTTTCAAAATTTTCCATGTCCTATGGCTGAAGCCTGGGAAGCAGGTTGATCTATCAAATGTCGCAATTCTGATAGCCGAGTGCTCATGCATTATGGTCATTATGTGTGATTAACTTGAATTGAAGTGCTCATCAGAGATTGGTTTACTTGCAGTGGGATCTTCACACTCCACCGGTTTACTTGCGGTGAGATATTCATCCTAAAGTTTATGAAATTTCAACGTTTCAATAATTTACATTGTATACAATCGCTTAGTTTATTTAGTTTCTAATTTCGTTAGTTTTGATTTGATTGTCTTGATGTTACTTGTGCATGGAGTTAACAATATCTCAGTTGTTTGGGTGTGGTATTTTGTGTGCAATTTTAGGGATTTCATATCATTTAAAAAGAAAATGATAAGACATGTCTCACTCCACACATTGCAGTACGGGTTTTTGAGGTTGATGTTACTTTGGAGCCGCCAATAATAATGATGGAAGATTAATTTGTCTTATTTTTAATTTTTATTTCCACCACTTTTACCTCCAAAATTTCCATATATGTCTTTTGGATGGACCCACGACATACAACACCCAATTGGAATATTACACTACTAATTTTCAAGTTCTTCCAACTTTGTTTGATTTTTTTGCTATCCCACCACCCATATTAACTAGTAATATTTACTTATTTATTTATCTTAACCAAAAAGGGAAATTCAGGAGTTAATGAGTGGATAAAACATCAAGCACATCATCTAAACTATAACCTAGTCAAAAAGTGAAAAACACACTTCATCTACACTTATATCGGCATGTCTTTGCACCCTTTTGGCGCAAATGCTAGTATAACTCTTTCTAAGTATTAGGTAAAATAATTCAATTATTTTCCTGGGAGGGTTTACAAAATTCTAATTAAAATTTCTTAACAAATCATTATTGTCCAATTTACTCAAATGTGTATTCCAACCACACTTAACATAAATTTCCCAATTATTATTTAAAGTTTTCTCACTAATTATTTTACTCTTGTGATAACAAATCAAAACTTATTTAGGATGATGGTGGCTTGACAGAGATATTAGGGATTCCATCTATGTTTGAGGTAAAGATCTGCTCACTGACAAATGGCTTCAAATACTTGGGTTGTCACTTGAAACCCTGCAATTGCAAGCTTTCGTACTAGGACTCGCTTGTGGACAAATTTGAGAGAATGTTATTCTGTTGGTACCATAGATGGTTAACACTCGGGGACAAGGTAATCATGATTCGAGCGAATTTTAAAAGCATTCCAGTATATTGGATGCACATTTTTCACATCCCCCAATCTATAATTAAGAAGACTGAATCTATTGTATCCAATTTCCTATGGTCATGATCCGACTCTAAAAGAAAGATCCCCCTCATTGGTCTCAAACTGATCTCCAGATCGATTAAGAATGGCAACTAGGGCATACTAAATTTCAGAAATTTTAATCTAGCTCTATTGACTACCAATCTATGGTGAATATTTGGAGAAAATGGGTTATGAAAAAGTATCATAACAACAAAATATATCTATCATTGTGGACTAGAGGAGTGGATCTGCAATGGTGTTCCATCTAAATCATGTATGTTGACTACATGGAGAAGCCTTCATATTGCAATCCCTTGGCTTAGCAGTAATCTTTGTTGGGTTGTTGGCAACAATCTGTAGGTCAAAGTGGGGATTGATTCAATTAAAGGCATGCCTGGAAGCCATTATCTCTCAGCCCTCATCATCATCGCTCTAAATCAACAGGGAAATTCTGTAACAACCCTGGCCAAAATTCCATGTAATAAAGTTAATAGAGTAAAAATAATAACCAAGATTATGGGACACGTATTCCAAGATGAATGTTGGAAAAAACATCCTAGTGTGGGTGTTCATTTGGTTTATTATGGCTAAGGAAATTGGCAAAGACTTTGGAAAGGCATGAGAACACGTATTTCATTAAAATTGGATTTTTTCTATTACAAGGGCATCATTAGATTTGAGTTTTTTTGTTATTTTGAAATTCTGTATCCTCAATTTAATTACAAATTTAATGAAATATATGTTTGAGGCATTAATTGGCATTTTATTTATGAAAATAATGGAAATTAGGAGAAAATGAAGGTGAAAGGTCATAGGTTGCATGTGAGGAGGAAAATAAAAGAAAATAATGGAAAATTGAAGAAAATAGAGGCCTCATTAATAAAAAGGCTTTTGAGGATCAGTTGGTGCCTTTTGTCAGTTCAGTTTTTGAGGTCCCTCTCTATTCTCTGTCTTACACACTCTTGGACACTTAGAGTTTTCTTGGAGCACTTCATCTTTGGATCAAGGAAAAAAAAGAAGGCAAAGAGGGAGAAAATATCAAGTAAGGAATAGCAAGATCAAGCAACTACAACAGGATTGTTTCCAACTACAACGAGATTTGGAATGCATGGTACATGCATGTGTGTATTTGGTTCTCTTGTTGTCATTGGCATGGGTTTCTCCAGGTGTGACAGTGTTCTTCAACCTTGCCTTTCCATCTTCGAATAACCATGGTGTGATGGGTTCTCTTATATTTGGTTGAGCTGGATTTATGGATGATTTTGAAATTGAGTGAGGTGATCTCTGTAAGAAAGAACACATGGTCTAGGAATCCCTAAACCATATTGGGATTGTGATAAAGCCGGATTTTGTGTGCCTCAGTGGGCCTAGGAATCCTCGACCATTGTATGGCAGGATATATGTTAAAGCTTATAGGTGTGTACCCTCGACCAGGCCTAGGAATCCTTGACCGGTGAATGACGAGATATATGGTAAATCTTGGAGGGTGGAGTCTTGATTAGGCCATATACTCCTTGATTGTTGTATGGTGGGATATACGGTAAAGCCTAGAGACTAGGAGATAGGAAAATTCCTCACAGTGTAGGTGGAGAAATCCACTGGCGTCCATGCTTAGCGATCTGGTAGGGATTGTGGTAAAGTCTAAGGAAACCTGGTTTGGTTTGGCTTTGAGTCCCACATTCATGCTTGGAATATGGCATGGGGATGATTGGCTGAAAGAAATATTTGGTTAAGCCAATCTATGGTCGGGTGGTTCGTGGAAGTCCCATACATGGTTGACTTTTGCATTCGTTAGTAATAACTTCTTCTCCTTGGTATTTCATATGTAAATGTATTGGCTTATATGTGGATTTTATGGTTGTTATATCCTTGTTATTTTTGTTGGTTATATGTTGGTTATGAGTATGTTTTATGACAGACTTGATGTATGGCTCTTATCATGTTTTGATTTTCAAATGAATGTACAATGAATATATGACCTAATAGATGATAATGCCAATATGGAGGCCATCTAAGATTATTAATGATCATCAGTCTTCTTTTATCATGGATGAGGTCCTATACTAGGTATGCTCCTTCTATATGAATATCTTGAGCTATATCTACCATGCTCTTATATTCTAGAATATATTTCTACCCATGCATTTTTATTCTCATTATAGATGCTACATCTTCATGAGTATCTAGAACTCTAGGTACCTTATGCTTCTAGATTCTAGAGGACGTTTTTATGAAATATTCCTACATGCTCCTATACTACTCAAAACTTTGAAAGAAGACTTGAAGTAAAGAGTTTGACCTAGTCATAGTAGAGATCTGGAGGATCTTCCTTCTTTTGCTTCTTCCTTCTTCTTTCACCTCTTGAGTTATGTGATCTTCTTCCCTCTTTCTTTTGTTGTTGTTGTCCTTATTAAGCTTGGGACAATTCCTTTTGTAGTATCCATATTCCTGGCATCCAAAACATTGGATTTCGGACATGTCTTTGTTGTTTGTTCTTCATGGACCAAATTTTCCAAATTTCCCCTTTCTCTTGGCCATGGTAGTCAATGCTTGCGCTTTTGATCCCACATATTCTTTTGCTTTGAGTCTAGTTTCCTCTGTCTTGTAGAGGGACCACATTTCAATGAGAGTGGTTGCTTCCTTCTTGCCATATATACTTGATGTGAAGTCGCCCCAATCCTCAGGTAGAGCATTGAGTACTACAATTGTCATCTCTCTGTCAGACATGACTTCCCCAAGCTCTTGAAGTTGATCTCTCATTTCAGAGATTTTATTGAAGTAGGGAGCTATTTCTTCCTTTGTTATCTTCATCTTATATAATTCATTCCTTAAAGATATTACTTCTCTGGTGGTGGATACCGAGAATAGCTCTTTTCGCTTATCATAAATTTCTTTCGATGTCTTAAATTTGGAGACATAGGGAATGAGAGAGTCTTTGATTGATTCTATCAGAATCCTTTGAGCTCTTGCCTCATCTTTATTGTACTTGGCTAATTATTGAGTTTGTTCCTTAGCAGGGATAACAATATTCCTTTTGACATGTTCTAGGAGTTCATTCTCCTTGAGAAGTAGATCAGTCCTCTTCTTCCATGCAAGAAAGTTATTGGTACCTACCAATTTATTGCTTTCCTTGCAAAAAGACATTGATGTATATTTAGAAGGGGACATTTACTTGATAGATTTTGAGATGTAGTGGATTTTCTTCCTCTTTGGAGACTTGATGGCTTGCCTTCCTTGGATATTGATGTTATTCAAGTTGCCTTCTCCAAGTGGACTTGCTTGATGTAGGTCCTTCTTCAATCTGCTCTTCTTTGTAGGTGCCTTTATGTAAGGCTCTTCTTATAGATTTGTATACCTCCTTGATGAATGATGGATTGTATACCCTTCTTGTCCTTGAAATGATTGAGACTTCTAGGCTTGATGCTTCAACTTTGTAAATGCTTCTCCTTGATGAGTGTTCTTGAGTTGCCCTTTCCTTGATGTGTCACCTTAGCTCTGATACCATGTTGAAGAATCTTAGGGCAAAGTAGTGTAGTGTGATTCTTCGTTACTTGATAACATTTTGTGGAGTATTTTTACTTTTCCTTATTAGCTTATTCTTTTTCTTCTTATTCTTAGTGCATATGTGTGTACTTCATCAAACTGCTACCAAAACATAAAAACAAGAACATAAGATTTTGGCACTCTGTCAAGGCCAAAACCTCTCTTCTCTTGAGAGGAAAACCCTTTAGTGAATTTCTCTAATTGAAGCTTCTATTGATCAATGCCAAACCCTAGACCCCTGACAAGAATATTCTCCAAGCACAAGTCAAGTCCTTCCCTCTTTCTGCACCTTATTTCCTGACACTTTGTTCCTCGACACTTCTTCTGGCACTTCGTCTTCCTTATTCCGGCACTTCATTCTTCTTTCAATTGTTTGTAGGTCTTGTTATAATTTCTCTAGAAGAAATGCATTTGATGGGACCCTTCCCTTATGGTGATCCCTTTACTCTCTTAGCCAACCAATGAACTTTTATGACTGTCAAGGGAGGGTTTTTATGATAACAGTGCAGCCCTAATTCTCGATGTTATAGTTTCAAACCCAAACAACAAAATATTATGGATTTCTTGCCCCTACTGTCATATCCACATATTTTTCCTCCTTCTCCTTGCACGTGTGACTATTTCTAGCCCTAGAAACAATCCCCTACCTTCGTTGTTCTTCCTCCTTACTTCGTTGCCCTTGTAGATTCTTTACTTCGTCTTCCTACATTCCTCTTTTGCCTCCTTTCCTTTGCGGATTTCAGAGTTGATTGGATGTGTTATAGAGGAGTAGACAACCTATATATATAGAGGATTTTCCCTCCATTTAGGTCAACTAGAAGGCTAACTTGTCACGTGTTTGCAAGCTGACTTGAAGAGTATACTTTAGATGGTTTCTTTGGTGGTATTGCATGCTTGAAGGATCTTCTTGATGTTCCTTAGCATAGGAGGAGACTTGAATTTGCTTGGCGGTATTCTCTTGACTTTAATACATATTTATACAAGGTGTAACATGCCCTTAAGGTCTTCAACCTTTTTATTTTGACTATTTGACTCACCTATAGCACTTTAACTAGTGTTATACCTATTTCAATGAGCAAGAAAGTCATTGACATATATCATAAAAATAATATTTCTTTTCTTGAATAAATACAAATATCAAAAGTACATTTATGAAGACTAAACCTAGTTACATTTCCTTCAACAAAAAGAAGTTAGAATGGATAGAAGAATGTGCAGCTCAAGCAGTTATTGACACATGCACCGGTGTTAAAGATTGCAGATATGGAGAAGGAGTTTTTAGTGTGTACAAATGCTCACAAGAGAGGACTTGGTGCAATTCTCATGCAAGAAGGACAAGTAATGTCCTATGAGTCACAGAAACTGAATGAGCTTGAGTAGAACTATTTGACACATGATCTTGAGTTAGCAACGATCATACATGAATTGAAGATGTGGAGGCACTATCTTCTTGGCAGGAGGTTTGTATTGATGAGCGATCATAATGGGTTGAGGTATTCTTTTGACCAACTGAATCTAAATGTAAAGCAAGATAAATGGTTTGCCACCCTTAGTAAGTTCGACTTCAAGATTAGATACAACAAAGAAAAGGAGAACTAGGTTGCATATGCCCTTAACAAGAAGGTATAAGTAAATCATATAGCATCTATGAGCTCTTATGGGACAAAGTTACAGGACAAGATCTTACAGGCAAGACAACGGGATGAAAAGTACATGGAGATCATGCACAAGTTACAATAGAGTACAAGTACAGGTATAGGTGTAGGTGAAGGTACAGGTAGAGGCACATGTATAGGTGTAGGTATAGGTACATGTGCAGGTACAGGTGCAGGTGATCAAGATGCAGACTATAATCTCACGATAGATGGTTTGGTGAGATTTAGGGATAGGATCTATGTGCCAAATTTCAGTGAGCTCAAGAAGCTTATCTTAAGGGAGTTTCACGTCAAGCCATACACAAGTCACCCAGGATATGAGAAGGCATTGACGACGGTAAAGAAGTTCTACTATTGGCTGAATCTAAAGAAGGAAGTGGCAGAGTTCATGGCTAGATGTTTAGATTGTCAGCAGGTAAAGGCATAATGTAAGCATCCAGGTGGTCTACTACAGCCTATTGCGATTCCAGAATGGAAATGGGAGGTCATTTCCATTGATTTTATTACAGGTATTCCGAGGACAGTGAGATGGCATGATTCTATTATGGTTGTGGTCGACAAGTTGAACAAGGTAGCTCACTTCATTTCAGTGAAGACTACATATTCAACTAGTGAGGTAGCATAGGTTTTCATCAGAGAGATAGTGAGATTAAATGGTGTTCTGAAGAATATTTTTTCGGATAGGGATGAAAAATTCACTTCCATGTTTTGGAAGGAATTGTTTGTAGGTTTGAGTACAATGTTAGCCTTCAGTACAACTTATCATCCATAGATAGATGGAAAAATAGAGAGGGTCAACAGGACCTTGGAGGATACGTTGAGGATGTATGTGATGCAACAATAGAGGAAATGGGAGGAGTATCTTCCATTGGTTGAGTTTTCATACAACAATGGTTATTAGGAGTCATTGAGGATGAGTCCCTTCAAGGCATTTTATGGACGAAGTTGTAATACTCCCATTAGTTGGAGTGATCCAGTGAATAGGGTACTTATTGGACCAAATATGTTGGTAGACATGGAACAAGAAATGCAGGCTATAAAGAAGAATTAAAGGAAACACAGGATAGACCTAAGAGTTATGCAGACTATCACAAGGTATTCAAGGAGTTTCAGGTTGAGGAGCATGTGTATTTGTGCATCAAGCCCAAGAAGAGCTCTTTGAGGATTGGATCATGTGCCAAGTTAGCACCACAGTATTGCGGGCCTTTTTAGATCCTTTAGAGCATTGGACCAGTGGCCTATTGACTTGTACTACCTCCAACAGTAAAAGTCCATGATTTTTTCCATATTTCATTGCTTAAGAGGTATATAACGGATGTTGATCATGTTATGGATTGGTTTGTATTGCAGGTGGAGCAAGAAGGAGAGTTCCAACCGGATCCTCAGTGCATATTGCAATGAAAGAATATCATGCTCAGGAATAGATACATAGATCAAGTTAAAGTGCAGTGGAAGCACTTTAGGCTTGAAGAAGTTACATGGGAGATGGTAGATTAGATGTGGGCCCTGTATCCTTTATTATTTGTCGGTTGAGGCAAAGCAATTTTGGTTTGATGTTTGGTATATGTTTGGCACATGTTTGTTGATGTTTTGGTTTATATATATATATATACACCACCATGAGCTAAGTTATAAAGCTCCAATTAATGGTATGGTTGTTATCTTGTCATTTTGTCACGATGTTTTCTTTGAGCAGGCCTTTCATTGTAAATATTGCAACGATCTAAGTTATAAAGCTCCATGGATAGTATGTTTTCTTTTCAGTAGTTTTGCTGAGGTCTTGGTGTGGTTTAAAACCGAGGACAATGTTCCCCAAGGGGGAGGGTTTTGTAACAACCCTGTTGAAAATTTCATGTAATAAAAGTTAATAAAGGAAAAATAAAACCACGGTTAAGGGACACTTATTCCAATCTGAATGTTGGGCAAACATATCCTAGTGGGAATCACTGGATGTGATTTTGGCTAAGGAAATTGGCAAAGGCCTTAGCAAAGGCATAATGAGGCAAGAATGCATTTTGGCACATTTATTGATGAAAATAAAGGAAATTAGGAGAAAAGTAAGATGAAAGGTCACAGGTTGCATGTGAGGAGGAAAATGAAGGAAAATAATGGAAAATGAAGAAATTAGAGGCCTCATTAATAAAAAGGCTTTTGAAGATCAGTTGGTAACTTTTAGTCAATTCAAATTTTGAAGTTCTTTCATTATTCTCTCTCTCTCACACTCTTGGTAACTTAGAGTTTTCTTGGAGCACTCTAGCTTTGGATCAAGGAAGGAAACAGAAACAAAAGGGAAACAAAGGAAAGCAATGATCAAGGAAGGAAGAGTAGGATTAGGAAGCTTTAGTAGGAATACTTGCAAGTAACATAGTACATGTGTGATTTCCTAGATGGTTTTGACATGCATGGATTTTCATGTTGGTGTATGGTTCTCTTGCTATCGGTGGCATGGTTTTTCTGGGTTATGACAGTGGTTTTCAGCCTAGCTTTTCCTTTTTCAAGATGCCATGGTATTTTTGGATGTTTATCTCGGTTTTGAGCTTTGGTTTTCTAGATGGATTTCAGAATCTAGGATGGAGGTGGTCTCAAGGTTCATTCCCAAAGGCCTAGGAATCCGTTGATCGATTTTAGTGGGATACACGCTAAAGCCCGAGAGAGGAGTCTCGGTTTAGGGCCTAGTGATCCGGTCTTGGATTGCGGTAAAGCTGGAGTGTTTGGTCTCAGTTTAGGTCCTGTTGGTCTGGGATTGGATTGCAGTAAAGCCTCAGAGACAAGGAGACAGAAAATTCCTCAAGGATAGTGATGGATTTTGGATGGCATTCCAAGTTCGGTTTGGTTGTGATCGGAGCACTAGTTTTGGTGTGATCACGGTTTGGTGAGGGTAGAGGTGGTTTAACCTCTTGATTCCCTTGGTTGATTTTGGATTGGTTTATCTATGAGATCCCACATTCATGCTTGGAATATGGAACAAGGGTGATTATCTGAAAGAAAGATTTGGTTCAGCCATGTATATGGTCGGGTAGTACGTGGAAGTCCTGAACCTGGTTGGATTTGCCTATGATTAATGAAAGCTAAGTTCTCTTGATTTTTCACTTGTTTATATGTGGATTTAATGGATGTTATATCTATGTTATTTCCATGGTTTTATACTGGTTATAAGCACAGTTAATTGATTAGTTCATGTCATGGTTATTTCATGTATTTACTTGTAATTGTTAAGATGATGGATGCAATACCTAAATGATGTCATAACAGCTCAAGGGAGAAATTGGTGATCCTTCTTGTCATGTTTCAAAATAGTTTTTAGTCATTCATGCTATGTCTTATATCGTAGACCTGTAGGTTGCATTGATGCCAAGTGTTTGACAGAATGTAAGTCCCGATTGGGGATGGTCAAGCCTAGTCATGGAGTTGATTTTTGGTTTATTAGTCTTGTCATAATGTCTTTGATGGATTCTAGAAGTTACAACAAGTTCTGGGCAATGGCTGGAATTATGGGCTAGAAAAGTGCCTTAAATTCCACAGATGCTGGCATAGGTATGCTGGGAAAAGTTCATGGACACTAGCTTGTTGGCCAGTGAGAGCATCCAGAGGTCCCTAGATACTGGCATGCCCATAGAATGAGAGTGTCCATAGGTCAAGGGGTCTAAAAGATCAGTGGGACCGAGGGGCAGGATGCCTAAGTAGCTGAGATGTCTCCTAGGGATGTTGTTGCTGATGTGGAATGTATGGTTGATGTGTTCCATCAATTCCATTTCCTTAAGGTCACCAAGAAGATTGAATCCCTTCATAGTGGACTCTCGTCACATGTTTACCCCGATTGGTTGGTTACTTAGGTAGATGTGGGAGGAGGGTGGTTACATTAGTCCCCTGGAAGGGTAGATTGACTCCTGAAGGTTTTGTAGCATGTGTGAAAGGTCAGATTGGTTTGGTTTTGTCGATTCCACTTCATTATCTATACATGGGGAGTTGAATCACAACATAGTAGCCTCTCGTCACATGTTTACCCCAACTAATAGGTTAAATTGGGTAAAAGTGGGAGGAGGGTATTATAATTTGCACCTTGGCCACTATTTGGAGGGGCCCTCAATTGCATTTGTCATCCCCCAATTAGTCTCATGCTTGGGAAATTGGATCCCGATTTATATGGAGGCATAGTGGGAAGTATACAACAACAATATCTATCATGGAGGTATCATGTTGTCAACTTGCCCGGACAATCTAGTTTGGGGAAGTCATTTAATTGATGGAAGGATATTGGCCTCTGAAGCATATGAGCACATCACTTCTTGCTCACAAAATCTCCCTTTTGCCAGCTCACTGCCCAAATGTGGTCCTGGGATGTCCCCCTCACGATTTTATTCTTCACATGGTTTATCCTGCACAATCATATATTAACCTGGGATACTCTATTGAAGAAAGGTTATGTGGGCCCCGACATATGGCAAGAGCTAACCAGCCTGTCATAGGGCATTAAATCACTGGTTAGCTGCATGCCCTTTAACTTTATAACACATTCGCACGCATAACGAGATAAATGAAAAATAATAAAGTGTGTTATAAAATTAAAAAGCATGCAACTAATCAATCATTTAATACTCTATAGCAGGCTGGTTAGCTCTTGCCCCGACAGATGCTCTTTCTACAAAAATTATTTGGAAGATTGTTTACATATTTTCATTCTCTGCCCTTTCTCTAAGGACATCTAAATGAAGGTGTACTCTCTCTTGGGGATGCAGGTCATTGGTGACAGGTCCTCCATTACTACTTGGATTTTTTCTTCGGAAAATCAATCAAAAGATTTTAAGGTTGTTCCTATTTACGTTTTTTGGGGCATATGGCGCTCTCAGAAATGGTACATCTTTGAAGAGACCTCTCCCGATTCCAAATTGATATCTCTTCACATCATTTCACATTTTTAGGAGATTGTTCCCTGGTGCCCCAAAGAATCCTCTAGGTCAATCTCTCTGGTGGACTTGTCCAAATTTTCCCTATTTGCTTCTTCGATGGGGCTTATGCTAGTGGGAATTGTGGTTGTGGAGTCTCCCTACATATCAACTCAAAATTGTGCTATCGCTTTAGGTGGTTTTCCGGCTTTGGGGACAATTGTAGGGCAAAAATGTAGACCTTATGGGGTGCCTTATAGGTGGCACAATGACTTAGCGTAGAAAACTTTCTAGTTGTTTGGGTCTCCCTCTCAATGATCAGATGGATCCAAGACTGCAACGCCTTATAAGTTCCATCCCTTTTCAACTGGATGCAACGGATTTTGGGCCTTAAGTCCATCTTCTCGGTGATTTCCTTCTAGCATGTCTTCACAGAACATAATTCTGAAGTTGATGCACTCTCTAAGCAAGTTTTGTCTCTTCTTCCAGGTGTTACCGGGAATAGTGTCCACTAAGATGTTGTTATTCCCACTAAGACTGGTAGCTATCTTAGAAACAAACAAGTAAAGTCTACTTTCGTTTTCCTTTATGAAAATAGACAAGAGGGGGACCAAGGAGACCAACCTTAGTCTTGCACTTGATTTCCTCTCCTTCCTGATAGAGATTCGCTACTTCTTCTTCCTTTGCCCAGCTTCAAAGAGCACCTGTGGAATCACAGCAACATACTACTATCGAAGAAAAAAAATCTATATTCATAAATAACACAGGACCAGATATGTGTTAACCATACAAATGCATATATAAACAAGTACACAAGAATATGGAGGAAAACTAGAATAGCTTTATTAAGATGAAAAGTAGCAAGAGGATTACAACCATATATTCTGACCCAGCATCATCCTCCAGCTAGAAAGCCCTTCTTCACCTCAAGCAAAGCTTAGATCACCCCACACTGTGAATGTACACCAGAAAACCAACAACACTTCTCTATAAGATACAAAATTCCAGCCTCTGGATCTCTGTGATGAGGGATCCATATATAGATGATTATAGGGAGGT
>APFE030200220.1:11953-66763 GCA_000404065.3 Pinus taeda | reverse complement strand
AGTTTTGACCATTTATGAGCATTTTTTAGTGGAGAACTTTTGGGAGATGATGTAATCAGCTGACCTTGTTCCTTTAGGTAGTGAAGCAACACTTTTAAGGACTTAGGAGCCCTCAGTTTATGGACATTTATGATTGGGGTTGAAGTTCCCAAAACTGTCTATAACACCAGGGATGATGATTTTTGAGCTGATTACAGAGGGTATTCCCCATAGTTAAGGCTTTTTTGAATTTTCTTAAGTCTCCTTTCTTTCCTATGGTATCTTTATGGTTTACAGGGACTTTGCCATTATTTCTAGAACCTTGATTCAATTTCCTATCTATTCTATGAGTGAATCATTTTGTTATACTCCTTAAACATTTTGTTCTGTTGAGTCTCTGTACTTTTGTGCTCTGTAACCTATTTTTGCCACAGGGTGGTAATATCTATTAACAATAGCAATATAGGTTTTCTTAGACTATAGATATATGTATTGTCTTGCTCTAGATCTATGACCATGTAAAACACTTTCCTTCTTAATAAAACTGTTATGTTTTTTTCTCTTGAAATTTTTTTTTATCCAGGTTCACAGAGGAGCTACTGAAGAAGGTCATGCAAATCATGTTGAAAAGGCAACACCAAAATATCCAAATGCTTTGCTAAAAAAAAATAGAATAACATGGAAGCACAATTCCATCAAAGACGCAGGTAGAGACCAACGAATTTGTTCCCACGTAAATCATGAAGCACTGAGAAACCTTCAGATACAAAAAACCGAAGTGAGCTACTTTCAAATGCACCATAATACAAGTGAGGAAAATATATGGTGGTAGGATATAATTCATATTATGAAACATTTGATAACCCTTCCTTAAATTGGTTGCCTGAGAATGGAAGTTGCTTGGGGCAGTGAACATTCACAACAACTATAAAATTTCCCATTAGTGAGTTGCCATTGAAATCAAAATAAGTCATATAGAAAATAGGAAGCTTGAGGAATCTCATTGTAAGATGACTATAACTCAAATCAAGGAAAATTAAGTTTTTGAATTGCCCCAAACTAGTAAGAATCTGGCTGGTAAATAGGTTTTGACCTTAATAAGGATTTGCAAGTTACAATTATCCCAAATTTCAGGTAAGGGGCCATTCAGACTTGTCACCGGAGCCCATATAATATGAAGCTTGGGAATGCCTCACAAGTTTGACTAAACCCAAGGGGATTTCTGGTGGTCCTATGAAAGATTATGGAAGAAAAATTATTGTGTATTGTATAAAGAGGTCATAGACTCATAAGTATTTATTGGGGTATATGGTGCTCCTTTTAACATAATTTGGATATGAATCCCTCTACATGTGCAGTTAAATGATCTATTTGTGGTTTTTTTATGGGATGTTGGATTCCTTTGAAGCGCAAAATGCATGAATAGGAGAATTCTAAACTTTACACACATATCCCTGTCTGAATCCACGATCTTCGCCCAATATTTTATTAGGTCTATAAAGAATTTGATGATGGCCTCCAGTCCGAAGGATTTCAGCCAAAAATCTTTATGGAAAGACCACCGCTTTGAGGAACTCCACAATGACCTTTAATTGATCTGTGTCGAGCTTGACCGACACATATGAGAGAAGCCTTGCCTTGGCGAGAAACGAATTCGTGACCCTGGGAGTTTTGTCTCTGAGGGAGCCCAGCGGAGGTCATCTGCTCCAAATCCAACCCACTTTCTCGACCACTAGCTGCAGGTGTTGTGACAACACTTTCTAGAGGCAGCTAACTCCATGACATTGTCCTGTTCCACGTGTCAATTTTTACTCCATGACATTGTCCTGTTCCACGTGTCAATTTTTATTTGGACTGAGGTCGATGAAATTGGAGTACGTGGATTTGTTGGGCTGAACAACCCAACCCGACAAAGAGAACACCTTCGTGTAATAAGATAATTTTTCTTTTTTCAAGAAGGAAGAATATTCAAGGTTTTGAAATTATTATGGAAATAAATTAAATTATAATTTTGAGGTATATTAAGCTATAGGTTATTATTAAAATTTGATATATTAAAAAATGGATTTTGTGTTATTTTAGTTTTGTTTATTTCTCAATTTAAAAAAATGATATATTAAAATAAAGTGTTTTTAGTTATTATATGAAATAAATCGTTATTTTCATAATGTTGTTATTTTTAGATTTTTGTTTTTTTAAATTAAAAAAATTTATGTGGAAAAATAAGATTTAATAAAAAAATATATTCTACGATAAAGGTATTATATTAAATTATAGGTTAATTAATTTTTCTTATATTATATATTTCAATTATTTTAACAATAATATATTTAAACTTCATAACTAAAAAGGGTAAGATTAAAGAAAATAAGATTAGTTCATTCATATAAATTAAATAGGCCAGTAAATATCAAGAAACATAAATACATGATAAAGATCAAAACACTTACATCATAATACATTTCACATTACTAAAAATTTAAAATTAATTTATAATAAATATCTTAGTTATAAATAACTAATTTATACTTTATTTTTAAATTATTATTATTATTATTAATTAAAAAAGAATTAATGTGTAAGTTAAACATATATACATTTTAAAAACATGTAACAAAATTCTTAACCATGAAGTTTCTTAATATGTAAATATGTTTTGTAACCTTACCAAGCACCAATACTATGACTTATCAATACCACATATCTGATAAATTATAACTCTAAGCATCACATGACAATTATTCATATGACATTTTTGTAACTAATCAATTTAGTTAAAAAAACAAAAAGGCATAACTAATTTGTAGATAAATTTCAACCTTTGATTTGTAAATATACTGAGAATATTCTAAAATATTTTATAGAAGTTAAATCCTTACCATCCACCTAATTATTATTAATACCTTATTCCAAAATAAACACACCTATCGATTTAATTAAAAAAAAAAAATTATTATCAAATAAAAAACCATACTATAGATGAAAAAATTCAATAATATTAAAAATGCAATTAAAATGAAAAAATTCAATAATTATAAAAAATGCAATTTAACTTTTAACTAAGTTAATTTATCTAAAATTTATATTAAGAACTTGTTAAAAAAAAACTATAAACCTAAATTATTCTACATATTACAAATTAATATAGTATAGAAAACACCTTAAAAATAAAATCATTCGAATAGTAACTACCTCATGTATATTTTGTGCATGTAAAAAAATCTTTAATTATTTAAATAATCTCAAGCATTTCATTTGTATTTTATGCATTTCTCATACATATTAAGTAAATAATATTTTTTTACACAAATGGTAATAAATATTTTATAAAGATAGGTTTATTTTGCAATAGGATTTCCAAATTATTGTTTTTTGATATTTAAATCTAAATTATTTTAGATAGTGATGGAAGAGCGATTTAATTTTTCTGGTTAGGGTTTCAGTTTGTAAACCTTGACGTCTCTGCATCAATTCCTTGGTAGCGGAGACTCTAGCACCCGTACCTACCACGCTCAGGCCTTCTGACATAGGTATGAGTACTGCAACAGGGGGGAGAGATCCCCTCCTATAAGAATGTAGCGGCAGGAGAAATAATCAATCAAGCAGCAACGATAATAGGCAATCACGACGACAACAACAAAGGACCTCCGGTCATGGGAGCCCAATGGCAAGCAAACTTGAGAGGTCAATGTCTTCCAAGGGTTGCCAAAAAACCGCGATTTGTCATACCCAACAACAAATTGGAGATATACAAGAAGTATATGAAGGACCATGCCCTCATCTGTAAATTTATTGGGTTCTGGCCGACAGAAAGGGATATGGTCAAATGGATCCAACAAAGATGGCAACCAAAAGATCATATTGAGTTGAAACTGGGAGCAAAAGGCTTTTTTTACAGTGATCTTCACCAACCTGGAAGACAAAGAAAGAGTTTTCGAAGATGGCCCATACTTTTTTAACAACACAGGTCTCTTTATGAATCATTGGGAGGAATGTTATAACCCTGATCAGGAAAAACTCTTAGCAGCACCAGTGTGGGTTTTTTATTCGCCCTACTATTCGACTTCTGGGATCCAAAGATCTTAGAGGGGATTGACAACTCCATTGGAAACTTTGTCAAGGTTGCAGACTCCATAAGAAAGGGAAGGTATATATCATACGTCAGGATCTATGTCTACATGAATATAACAGAGCCATTACCTAAGTTCATAGAGCTAGAATACCATGATGAGGTATGGAAATAGCCCCTGGACTACAAGCATATACCTTTTAGATGCCATGAGTATGGGCACCTATGTCATGCATTCCCTCTAAACTAGAATGAACCGTAAGAAGCGCTTAATGCAAATGGCAAGAGCAAAGCAAAAGAAGATGCAAAGGGCTTCCAGGAAGCCCAAAGAAGGAAAAGAAACCAGAGGAACCCGACAAATCCAAATTAGTCCCCAAGCGGAAAAGGCTACGAAACTACAATCGCTTTGAATTGCTTTACGAGGAAGAGGAGGGTGTGGAAACCCTTAACACAAAGATGGGCCTAGAAAATCACCTAACCCCTTAGAAGGGGGGAACAATACTAAAATAAAAGTGGAAGAGGAACCCCAGGAAAAAGAAGACTCCATGCAAACGGTGGACCAAGCTAACATGGAGATCAACAACCAGAAGGAGGATATCAACACAAAAGAACAAGTGATGAAACGACTATTGAATGAATGAAGACATCTAGATGAGAGATTATCCTAGAGGATAAAAAACAACAATACAAAGACATTTTTCAACAATACAATGCCAAGGAGGGAATGACAGTTATGGACCAACCATAGCATCTTGGCTCCCAAGCAAGCCAATTTCTAGAACAAGGACCTCAAGGGAAAGGAGGGAAGAAGAAAGGAAGGAAAAACTTGAGAGAATCCATTCAGATGGTAGGAGAAACACTGGTAAACGCTGGAAGGGTGGTACCACTATCAATGGTTTTCCACCAACTTAATAAACCCTTGAAATGATTATTACATCCTGGAGTGTACGAGGCCTCAAAAACAGGGGAAAACAAAGGTATTTGAAGGACATACTTAAAAGAGACAAGCCGAGCATCATGATAATCCAAGAAACCAAGAACACTGAAGTAAAGCTTAAGGAAATCCTAAAGAGCTACAAACCCCATTATGAAGTAATAGCTCATGACACTAGGGGTAGTGTTGGAGGCCTGGTTATCCTCTGGAACCTGGTGCAGATAATATTTGAGTACTAGGTTAGTCTCCCGCGGATACTCTCAGGTAAATATTGCCACATTGGATCCAGAGATTGGGTCCTCTTCACAAGGTTTTATGGGCCTCACATTCCAAGAGAAAAAGGGGTTTTCCTCCAGAACCTAACAAAGTTGAGAAAAGCATATCCGGAAGACCTTTGGATATTAGGTGGCGATTTCAACATGATATCATTGTTGACAAAAAATAAGGGAGGGTTCCGTTGAACAGAGGAAGATATGGAAGCATTTGGGGATCTCATAGTGGAACTGCAGACGAATAACTGAGTCTATATCTGGAACAACAGACGAGGAGGAGGCCATCAAATTGCCTCTCGTTTGGATATGTATATGATATTGTAGCATATCATTAGTAGGGACATCTTCTTTGAGGCCTCGATACTCCCTTGTATGGGATCTGATCACTGGACTATATGCTTGAAGATGGATTTAAAAATCGGCCCAAGAATCATCCATTTAGATTCGAAGCCTTTTGGTTAAGGAACCCCAACTTGATGAAAAAAAATCGAAGGATGGTGGAGAAACAATGAGGAGAAAGGTAGAAATTACATGCATATCTTCCAACTGAAATTGAAGGAGATCAAACACAAGATAACAAAATGGAATCAGGAAGAGTTTGGCCATATCATGAAAGAACAACACCAACTGACTAATAAAATCCAAGATTTACAACAACAGATCATCTAGCACAACATATCTGATAATTTGGTGAAAGAGGAAGGCCAATTAATTAATTAGCTGGAATAACGAAGAAAACAAGAGGAGATATTATGGAGGAATAAATCAAGGGTCAATTGGTTGTGAGAAGGAGAAAAAAGTACTCGTTTCTTCCACAAAGCTATGATTCAACAATGACAACATAACCGAATTTACACTCTGAAAGATGCAACTGGGAATCGAGTGGTCCAACATGACGATATGGAGGATCTACTGGTGGACCATTTCAAATCCATCATAACAGAACCATCCCAAGACCACTTAGAAGCTATACAAAGGATTACGAGGAACATTCCGCAACTCATTTCAAGGGATCAGAACCTAACACTTATGAGGGTTGTAATGTTGGAAGAAGTTGAGGAGGTAGTCAAAGGAACGACGAAAAATAAGACCCCAGGACCAGACGGCTTCATAGCGGAATTTTTCCAGGCCGCTTGGAGTTTTATGGGGCACGATATACTAGAGATGGTGGAAGAATTGCGTCGTAACCAAAAGGTATGTCCTATCCTAAATGTTACTTTCATAGCTCTAATTCATAAATCTTCTAAATTTGAAGATCCTCAGGGTTTTAGACCCATTTCTTTTTGCAATGTCATTACGGTGATTGTCAAATGCCTCAAGCCTTTGCTCCCTAATTTTATATCTCCTGAATAGACTGACTTTGTGGAAGGGCGACAGATATTAGATGGATATGTCACCTCTCAAGAAATAGTGCATTACCTAAATTACAGAAAAATCTCGGGCATGATTAGGTTTGACCTATCCAAATCATATGAACAATTAAGTTGGGATTACCTAAACAATGTTCTCAAGTCTTTTGGGTTTGATAAGAGGTGGATTAACTAGATCTTTGCTATGGTATCTTCCCCTATGTTATTCATTCTTTTTAATGGATCCCCTTCCCGTACCTTTAACCCTTCGCGTGGCCCTTGCTAAGGAAAACCTATATCCCATTCCTCTTTATCATTGATGTGGAAGGTCTGGGTCGATATCTAAAGAATGAAGCCAGAACTTCTTAGCTCAAAGGCCTGAGGTTATGGGGCAATGACCTCCCCATCACCCACCAAAAATTTGTAGATGATATTATGTTATTCTGCAATGTATCACTGAGAGAAGCTCGTCGCATAAAAGAGGCTCTTCTTGCCTTTATGGAGGCTTTCCGGAAAATGATAAACAATAAAAAATATTTCATTTTATTTTTCAACACCTTGGGGACCGTACAATCATACCTTGCTTGGGTTCCTGGGTTTGGCATTGGCTCTCTGCCATCCAAATATCTCAGAATGCCTCTGTCGATGAACTCCCTAAAGACCTCATGTTGGAAATACTTGCTCCAAAAAATAAGTGGGAAACTCAGATGTTGGGTGTTCATATTTTTAAACTTGGCAGGCTAGACAATCCTTCTCAAAGCATTTCTCCTTTCTATTCCAATCTATTATCTCTCACGGATGGCAGCGCCAAAAACCTCTTGTTCAAATATGGTGGACACCTTTAAGAAGTTTTTATGGGGAGGATTGTTTAGTCAATTTAGTGTCCTAAATTGCTTGCATAAATTATCAATGGAGGTTGGTAAGCCGATGAAGTGTAGTGCACTGTATGTGCTTAGTTAACCCTTCTTACTTCGTTGTTTTGTATTTTATATTGTTTTCGGGGGTTTCTGTTCTTTGATTCCTAATGATGTACAATCTGAATTATGAGAAATTGAATCTAACTTCCAAAAGGTGAATCAAGAGCTTAAAACTAGTCAAAATCTAAGTTAAAAGAAGGAAAAACGGAGCATCTGTCATATCTTGCCATTAATCCTAAGTCATGAATCTAATTCTTAAAATCAAAAGGTAAAGTTGTAATTCATGTTGAAATAAATACAGGGAATGAAATTCATTGAATAATTTCTAGTTACTCTAACCCTCAATTTTGAAAGATAACCTTCTTGAGATCGAATACAAGCAACTTTTGTACTTCATGATCTAGAAAAAAACTAAATAAAACATGCAGAAGGTAACTGATTGGGTTCAACCCTTATGTAAAGTGAATTTTTAACCATTTAGTTTAGTATGGATATCAACTTGAAATGGTGATAAAAAACATTCATTAATACAGTGCATTGACAACCTGAACTAGGGAATAAATAACAAAAACAATGAGTAAACTAATCAACAATTCATCCTCATTACTTTCAATCTTAATCTGTTTAGAAACAAAGTCGTTTCCTTTATGAAATGGATTGGAGAAACAAGACTGCACAATTTAATTCTAACATTATGCTACTGATCAGAACCAAAAGAAATCAAACTACAAGAAATCAACCTAAGTTACAAACACTGCTAAAAGCAAATGATGAAATTACAACTGAACAGAAAAATAAATGAAAATAAAACCTCCTTCAGTGTAGGGCCCTCTGCAACCAACTTGGTTGAGCTGCTAACTTAATTCAAAATGCTCCTTCAAATGATCATTGGTCAACACACAACTTTATATTATAAACATGAACAAAAAGTCCAAAATTATAGAACTGCAAGTCTAAGTTTATAAAACTTCGAACCCCTTCTGGTTCTTTACAACTGGTATTTAAAAGAAAATATTCATAACTAACTTTTGAGGAAAATTAGCTACAGGTGGTCTACACATATCACAATAGGATTGCGTAAATGTTTGATCAGCTACAGGTGACTTGAATTCGAGCAAGATGGTTGCACAGAACCATTAACACAGGTGGGTGATCTGAATTAATGCTTCAACAGAACTGCTGTATTTATTAATTAACCACGAAAGGGTAGACAAAGAGACCTATTGCTTCCGGATTTCATATGTTTGACTCCACCTTTGATTGTGGTCTTGAGCTGGCTTTTTTATCGATCTGCACTGGGTGACTAAGATAGGATCCATGTCGAGACGATTCCAGAGATGCTCATGTGGACGATTTCTTTATTTGACACTTGTAACTTGCCAAACCATGGAAGTAGCTCCGGAACACACAATTAGCTGTAGAATAGGCTGCATTCCGTAGCTAATTGGAAAAAACTTATTCAAATAGAAAAAACATAAAAGTATAACATGTCAATCATTTAATGTCCTTAAGACAAAATCTATCATTTATTGGTGATGGGGATCTGTATTCTTATGGGAAAAACAAGGGAAAGAAGTGAGAAAAGTTGTCAAAGAGAGGGTAATTATGAGGTTCAACATACCCTCACTGCAAAATCATTGCATGTCCCCATGCAATTTTGCCAAAAATGTGAACTCTTCTTTCCTATTGCATCTGCTTAGACACCTCTACTAATACATCTAGTTTTCTTTTCTTGCTCCTCTTGAAGTGACTGCCATCCTGGGTTTCTTCATGAGAAGTCTGTATTTAAGGTTGATGACTGTTCTATTCAAGTTTCTATTCTTCCTCTTCAACTTTCTATTCTTCTTGTACCATAGCCCTAGGTGCAGTATTGCATTATCATGAATGGATTTATCCATTTTGCTTTGTTCCTTTAGGGTTTCATTTTCTTTCTTGACATGCCTGTTCAATATCTCTAACTCATAGATTTCCCGTTTAAGAGAGTAAGTTAGAGGTTCTTGTGGATTGACAGGTTGTTATGGATTGGCTAAGGATTCTAGATCCATTGAGGCACTTTTCTTCTCCAGTGATTCTATGTAATCATAAATTTGTTGTTGCATTGGGTCTATGCCCGGAGATCCTCTGCCGAGGCTGCCTTCGAAATACTGTTTAGGAGAGTTTTGATGACTGTGTGTAAATGGAACATTATCAAGAGATGGTACTAGGGTTCCTTCTTCTAGATTTATGAACTACGTTTCCTTTGATGATACCTTCTTTACCATACCTTGGAGTCTAGATCTCCTTCTAAGTTGTAGGGGGCTTATGTTCTCCTCCTTTGTACCCTTTTTCTCCTTTCCTATCTTTTCCTTTCTCTTGATTTGTTTTCTAATATCTGTCAATTTTTCAAAGATTAATTATTCATCATCTTGTTGTAATGAAGATTTAGGTTTGTTTCCAACTTTATTTTTTATCTTCCCTTTTTGCTTAATCTGCTCCCTGATCTCTGTCATTTTTTTCAGAGATTAGCTCTTCATCATTTTTCTGTGTGGAGGACTTAGGTTTGATTTGAATGGTCATACTCGTTTTTCTCCTCCTACTCCTTCTGTCATTACTCTCTTTAGGTCATTCTGGTGCCTCTTGGAAATAATTTATTATCAAGAAGTTTTCCCAAGTATCTCCTAATCTTTTCAAATGAAACTCAACCAATATTTTTACCAACCCATGATGGTACATAGTTGTGTTTATGAATTCTATTTTATTCTGTACGTTTGAAGCCATCCTCCTTAAACTATTTGGAAGGAAGAAAGGAAGGTTGATGTCTCCATTTTCTATAAAGTTCATCAATAAACGTATATGATATACATACATGCATTCGAATCTCCCCTCAAAAGTAATAAATTTTTGTAATATCAAAAGCATGCTTCTCCATTTATTTTTAAGTGCTAAAATAGGAATTCCTTTTCTAAACACAGGTGACATCCATACCTGGGTTCCTGAGGATTACCTTCCATGATTCACTGTGAAATTCCTTAATTTTGAACCATCTCTCACCAAGTCTTGGCAGTTCTGGAGCCTTTGCTATGTAAGATTCTGTTACTGCAAACTTAATGTCTGCAATTTCTACTTCTGTACCATCGAATGATCTAGCAAAATATTTGGTGATCTCTTTGTGATAGCCATCAAAATTTTCAATGAAATTGAGCCATCTAGCCTTTTGTAGCATCTCCTTGAGTTGTGGATATCCTTCCATATATTTTTCCCCTACGGGCTCTTTCCTGACAATGAGTCCCATGGCTTTTGTTTCGTAGAATTTTCTAATCTTCAGAATTGCTCTCTTGGTCTATGAAATGGACTGACTGTGGGTATGATGAAAAAGAACTATGGGTTTGCGTGGAATAAGTAGACAATGATGGTTTGGAGAGACGTGAATACGTTGGTCACATCGTATTTTTGACCGTTAACATATGGAGTTATTAGGGACCGTTTAAGTACAGAGTATGGAGAATGTAGTGGAGGTGTGATATGATGAAATTATTATAGACCATTTGGTACCGAATGTGGAAGATGTGGTATCATGAAGTGGAAGTCAAATTAAATGATGACTTGTTAAGGAGACATACAATCATTCATATTATACATAACTTATGTTTTAACTTGCTGTTTGAAATAAATTTTGCATTTTACCTTTAGAACTTAACCTTTTGCTTGATAATTCTTTTGGTGTTGATCCGTAGGTACTTTGAGCATGGTTGATCTCCAAAACTTGATTCTTCAATTTCCCTGCATTCATGATTTATTTGTGAGTTTTACAATTGTGCCAAAGATGATAAGTAAGTTGTAGCTGCAGAATTAGATTAGCTGCAAAATGGAATCAATTGTAGAATGTAAAAAGAAGGAAAAGTGAAACATGGCTATGGAATATGAGTGTCAAAATAAAAACGGAAATGATTTATGACAGTGAGATGTAATGAGGTGTAAGATAAAATGAGAAATAGGGTGAAATGGAGTAAAACTGTAAAAAGGATAAAATGTAAATGAAATATGAGAGTGAGATGAAGTGGACCTGTAAATGAAAACAGAATGATATGGAATGAGATTATGAATTTGCAGACTCTAAACTGCAAATGAATGTAGCTTTTTGTCACTACTTATTATCTAAAGGAAATGGAAAATATAGGATGTCAGAAATATTTGATTTTCACCCTGTATTTTCTGTATACGTATGCCAATCAATGATTGGTTTTCAACCTCATACGATTTTTTTTTTTTTGTAGGAAAAACAAAGACTAAGTTAGTGGAGAAGAAAAATTCTTCTTCACTAGCTTCATTTCAGAGTTATTCTGGAAAATATTTATGAACTCCTCTCTTGAAATTGGTTTCTGATATATCTTCAACCGATGACCATTCACAAGAAGAGGTATTTTGCTTCCATCTATTTTCCTTATCTTTGTCGCTCCGTTATTAAAGACTTCTTCAATCTCATATGGCCTAACCCAATGAGTTTGAAACTTCCCTTGAAAATCTTTGAACTTTGAATTGAACAACAATGCCCAATCTCCTGCTTGAAAATTCTTCTCCTTAATATATTTATCATGCCATTTAGCCCTCTGCTGTTGGACTATACTAGTTCTTTGAAATGCATCTTCCCTGATTTCATTAAGTTCATTGAGTTGCTCCAATCTATGTTTCTGTGCCTCTGATAAATCTAGTCCCGATTGGACTTCCATATTAAAGGTTTTGATTTGGAACTCTATAGGGAACACGACTTGTTTCCCATAAACAAGTTCATAGGGTGTATGTCTTTTTGGGTTCCTCCATGTAGTTCTATAGGTCCATAAGGATTTAGGAAGCCTTTTTCCCCAATCTCTTCTATGTAGATGCACAATCTTAGTGAGGATCCCTTCAATCACCTTATTTGTAGATTCAACTTGACCATTTGCTTGTAGATGATAGGGAGTAGATTTCCTATGTTTGATCTTGTAATCTTCCACAAGACCCTTCACCATTTTAGATGTAAATTGAGATCCCTGATCTGTCACAATTTCTCTTGGAACACCAAAATGAGTGAAGATGTCCTTCAAAAGAAAATTAACTACAAATTTTCATTAGCAAAAGGTAATGCTTTGGCCTCTATCCATTTAGTGACATAATTAGTGCATACCAATATATACTTCTTTTGCTTAGATGGAGGATTAATTGGTCCAACAAAATCCAAGGCCCATTTTTCAAAAGGTTCAATGATTACCTAAATTTGTAGTGGCATTTCATTTGAAGGAGCAGGTTTCCCTACCCTCTGGCAACTGTCACACCTCCTGACATATTCTTTGGCATCTTTGAAGATGGATGGCCAATAATACCCTAAAGAAAGGATTTTATAGGCTGTCCTCTTGTCAACAAAGTGTCCACCACATGGCTCATCATGACATGCCTTAAGAATATCAGGCATTTCATCTTCCCTAACACATCTTCTGATCATAATATTTGGGCTTGTTTTATACAATTCATTAGTGATCCATGAGTATCTTTCACTTAACTTAAATGATTTTTCTTTTCTCTCTAGGAAACAAATGTGAAGGAAATTTCATTGTGACTAAGTAATTGGAAATATATGCAAACCAAGGAGTTTGAGTAGTCACTGCAAAAAGATATTCATCATGAAGCTTATCTTCAACTGGAGTGTCATCCTTGATATTTTCAATTCTAGACAAGAAATCAGCAACTGTGTTTTGTTTTCCAAGTCTATCTAGCACAATAATATTGAATTCTTGTAAGAGTAAAAACCATCTTGTAACTCTGCCATTAGTAAAAGGTTTATTCATTAAGTCTATTTGTAGAGTGATTTATATGAACAAAGGTTTCATAGGCTATTATATAATGTTTGAACTTGTTGATTGCATGAACAACAGCTAAAAATTCCTTTTTAGTTACAGTATAATTCAACTCAGTGGAAGTCAAATTCTTACTTGTATAGTAGATGGCGTAGGGAATCAAATATTTTTGTCCTAATACAACTCCTAGAGCTGTATTTGAAGCATCTATTGAAATGTGAAAAGATAGTTTCCAATTTGGACCTCTCAAGATGGGTTCTTCAGAAATTTTTGCTTTTAAAGCCTCAAATGCTAACTAAAGTCAGGATTCCAATTGAATTCACAATCCTTGGTGAGTAATTTGAAGAGTGGGGATGTTATTTTAGTGAAATTTTCTATAAATCGTCTATAGTATCCTGTAAATCCTAGAAAACTTATAACAACCTTTTGGTAATTTGGAATTGATAATTTAGAGATGACTTCAACTTTAGATTTATCAACTTTAATCCCATCTCTTGAAATGTGATGCCCTAAAACAATCCCTTCTGTAAACATCATAAAACATTTTTCATGGCTTAGTGTAAGGTTTGCTTCCTTACATCTTTTAAGAACTTTTTCCAAATTTTCCAAATCTTCTTCAGATGTATTCCTATAGACTGTAAAGTCATCCATATATACCTCTACACAATCATGTATTAGATAAAAAAAAATTCCTAGTACTACTCTTTGGAATGTTGTAGGTGCATTACATAACCCAAACGAAAGTACTTGGTAGGCATAGGTTCCCCATGGACAAGTAAATGTGGTTTTATCTTGATCTTTAGGTGCCACCTGAATTTGATTATAACCTCTAAAACCATCCAAGAATGAGAAATACTTCTTACCTGCTAATGTATCTAACACTTGATCTATAAAGGGCAAAGGAAAATGATATTTAAGGGTAGCTTTATTCAATTCTCGGTAATCAATGCACACCCTCCATCTACCATTCTTTTTAGGTACAATCACTAAAGGGGAAACCCATTGACTGTCTGAAATTGGGTAAATGAAGTTTACATTGGGCATTTTTTGCAACTCTTCTTCCACAATTTCCATAATATTTGATTCATCCTTCTTTGAGGTTGTCTGATAGGTCTACAATTTTCCTCAATGTAGATGTGATGCATACAAGTCTTAGGATTAATTCCTTTCATGTCAGTATATTCCCATGCATACGCAACAGAATGTTGTTGCAATGTCTTGATTAGCGTTTCTTGTTGTAATTTCTCCAAGTTATTGTTTATGTTCAATGTTCTCCATGGAAATATTTCAATTGTAGAGCTACCAAATTCTTCCATAGAATAAAGAGACATCTGCCTAGATGACAAATATTCAATATTGGATTTTTCTTGAGATTGATCATGTTCATATTCTGGAGATGATTCAAAATTTTCCATTGTATTTAAGATTTGACTATCTTCACTAATGTCTGAAATAGTAAAGAGAGGCTGAATGCCATTTTCATCATCAATCCATTCTTTGTCATCTATTTCTGCGATTGTTCTTGCTGGAGGATATAGAGTGAATTTCTTTGTTGAATTCCCATCATAAATATACATGTCACCAGATCTAAAGCTAATGAAAGCATCAGCTGTGGCCAGCCAAGGTCTTCCTAATATGAGTGGATGTCTAGATTGTTCTTGGGGGTTAATATCATAAAATCAATAGGATATTCCCAAGAATATAAGGATACTGAAATATCTTCTAACACTCCATCTGGTTTGATTACAGATATGTCTGTTAATTGCAGTAATGTAGGTGTGTAAAGAAGATTAGGAAGATTGAGTTGTTCCATGGTTTGTTTGCTCATGATTTTTATTGTTGCTCCTAAATCAATAAATGTATTTGGAATTTCAACTCCATTGATATGTGTTTTCACAATTGGACTTCCTGGATCTACATATTTTTGTATGGCAAATTTCCATCATTATATCTGCTATTTTTCCTACCAAGTGAATTATTTTTGTTTCTTTTGCTTTTTTTCTTGGTTTCTTTATGCTCAACTCATTTATTGTTTTAGCTAGGATTGGAATCTCCTTAATGACTTGTAACAAAGGGATTTTGATACAGACATTTTTCAATTCATCTAGAAAATCGTAATTAGGCCACATAATCTGCTTTTCTACTCCTCAATCAACTTGTAACCTTTCAGGGAAAGGAGGTGCAGAAGTACTTACTGGTTGCTCAATGATGGGAGTTGAGTTCACTAGTTCTTTCTATTTTTCATTTTCAGTATTTTGGTTTTGGAGAGATGTTCCTTCAAAACTTTTATTGGGCTGTAGAGAATCTTCCCTAGAATTGTCTTGTTCTTTAACAACTACAGAAGGCCTTTCCTTTTCTAATATCCTACCAGATCTTAGTTGAACATCATTGAGATCTAGAGGAGTGATCATATAAGTTGGAAATTGTTGTCCTTCCACCATGTAAGTATTCTAAGGATTTTTATTGTTGGGGTTTGGTAATGGTTGGGCAGGTAGCTTATTTGGTCTTTGCTGAAATGGTAGTCAGAGTTGAGGATTTTGGTATTGTTGTGGAAATGGTAGTGAAAGTTGATGGTTCTAATTTTGAAGTTGTGGCTGCTGATTTTGTTGTGAAATGTGTGGTAAAGGATAATTATGATATGATGGACAATATTGATAATATTGAGAAAATATCCCATAAGGATTTTGTACTCCTTGAGCCCAAGGTTGAGATTGAGATTGAGGTTGAGGCCAAGGTTGCTGCCAAGAATTCCAATTTGGTGGGGGTTGAAGATACATTTGATTGTTAAATCCCTGATTTTGTGGCCCCCGCCAAGGTATTCTAGAGACAAAGCAAAGAGGTTCTGCTGAATTTGGAATTGTTTCTTCTTGAAAAACAGCCTTAAGACCTGGAATTGAAGGACAACCCTTGGTCTCATGGTTTTCTGAGCAAATCATACAAGTCTCTATAATTTTTGCATCCAAAGGACATTCTCTTAAAGCATGTTTTTTCTGCATTTGGGACAAAAAATAGCTAAAGCATCAACCTTGGTTTTCTGCTTGTTTTTCAACTTAAGGGTGTCTATTTGCTCATTAAGGCTCCCTAGAATATCTGTTTTGAATTCATCAAGCATATTCCCAATTTCTGTCCTACTCACTGATCCAGTTGCAGACTTATTCACTCTAACAAGAGAAGGATCTCTTGGACCTTTCCCGGTTTTGGATTTCCCTCTTGAGAGATGAACACGTAATTCTCCTATGTCACTTAATGGGAGTTGAGAGATATCTCCCTTCCCCATCATGTTCAAGATATCTATCCACTCATCTCTAATGGCTTTTAATAAAAGAGATTTTAAGGTATCTTCATCTAAATTGTCCATCTTTGCTCTTTTCAAGTCATAGTTGAATCTTTCAATTAAATCCTCCAATTTTTCATCCTCTCTTTGTATCATTTTGAACACTTCATCCTTGTTATTGGCATGCAATAATCCAAATACCTATCCAGAAACGCTTTCTTCATGTCATTCCATGTTCTAATGGATTGAGTGACTAACCCCATGAACCACTTCAAAGTAGCTCCTTTCAATGTTGAAGGAAACAACTTAAGTTTTTGAGAGTCTTCTAAGTAATCATAGGTTCTGCACAAGACTTCAAACTCAAATAAAAATGTTTCAGGATCCTCACTTTTTAACCCATGGAAATTTGGGAGGATAGAAGGTGAGATATTTTTCATTGTGGCATTTGTTTCTTCATCCACTATAGGGAATCCAAAAGAATTATCTATTTCCCTATTTCATCTGCCTCCTCCATTATTTCCTCTACCTCCTCCATTATTTCCTCTACCTCTTCCTCTACCCCCTCCTCCAAACAGTGTGAATTCTCCATCCTCTCCTTCTTCTATCATTATAGTTTCTTCAGAGTCAGTATAAGGTTCAACCTGTGAGGTTACTTTCTCTTCCTATGGTTCTTCTATTAATGGAATATGGGAGAGAGGTTCTACTTCTTCTTCCTCACCAGGTATTCCTAATTCTTCAACTAAAATGTGCTCCCCTATGGAGGTGGAAAAGGCTACTCCTGCTGTTGGAGGCCCAAGATTTTTCTCCTCAAGGATTGCCTCGGTATATGAAGTAGGAGATTCTTTTGATGAGATCTTTGACCTTAGAATTTTAGGAGTTCTATGGCTGAGAGTATGAGCTTGTGATGGAGGTGTATCTCTTCTTGTTCTTGGTGGAGTAGGTGGTGTTGTAGGAATTGAACTCCTGCCTCTAGCTATAAATCTACCCCTAGAGTCTCTTTCTCTATGCATATCCATTTTTTTTTGAATGTAAGAGATAAGGTTACCTAATTACACTTCCTCGGCAATGACACCAAAATGTTTAGTCAATTTAGAATCCTAAATTGCTTGCATAAATTATCAACCAAGATTCGTAAGCTGATGAAGTGTAGTGCACTCTATGTGCTTAGTTAACCCTTCTTACTTTATTGTTTTGTATTTTATATTGTTTTTGGGGGTTCCTATTCTTTGATTCCTAATGGATGTACAATCTGAATTATGAGAAATTGAATCTAATTTCCTAAAGGTGAATCAAGAGCTTAAAACTAGTCAAAATCTAAGTTAAAAGAAGGAAAAGCAGAGCATCTGTCCTATCTTGTCATTAATCCTAAGTCATGAATCTAATTCTTAAAATCAAAAGGTAAATTTGTAATTCATGTTGAAATAAATACAGGGAATGAAATTAATTGAAGTATTTCTAGTTACTCTAACCCTTAATCATCTTGGTCATTTTATCTATCTTGGGATCTGACAATGATGAAGACTCGCCACTTTGTCTCCTTCTAGTAACATTCCCCTTAAGCTTCTCTGCAACCATTATGTTTGATTCTACTTCCAAGGCTGCATCCTGCATATCAGCCAAGGTAGCACATCATATCTCCCTCAACAATAGATAGAAGTCAGAATCAAAGGCACTGGCATAGGTGAGTTTAGCAGAGGTAGTGGTGGGTTTTACTTCAGTTGGTATCTTGTTGTACATGCGGTTAATCCTCTTATTAAAATCAGACAACAACTCACCATTTTCCCTCTTTAAGTTCCCAAACTCGGTGTGTTAGTAGAGTAGATCCTTATTTCCCCCCCAACGCTTTAGGAATACATCATCTAAAGCCTCAATATTTGCTATAGACATTGGGGTTAGTTCTCTTAACCATTTTCTAGCCTCTCCATCTAGACTTTGGAGAAAGACTCTCATCCATACATCAGCTTCACTAATGTCCAGGTTATCAGCATAGCTATAGAATGATTCAAGATGTTCCTCAGCTGTAACACCTTCAGTCCTAGTGAACTTAGGCATATACTTCTGATATTCTCCAATAGGCATGGCATTCAAAGGAGTGGGCAGTACTAGAGGTCCATACCTAGTAGCTTTGATTCTTTCCATGTTGGTAGGTTCTGCCATAACTGTGGTGGCTATAAGGGCACTGGAAGTCTGAATGACAGAGGGTTGAGGAGTGACTGTTAGGATTAAAGGAGTATGATGGATAGGAGGAGAGGTTTCCTTTGGGCTTACAACAAAAGAAGAACCTAAAGAATAAGGAGCTCTATGACTCTCTGAGATTTTTTCTTCGCTGCTAGTATTAGATGTTATACTCTCAACATGTATTTGTTGTATTACAGGATTTTATTGAAGAGATATAGAATATTGTTTAGAACTACTGGAACCTGATGCTCCTTTATGCAACGCCTTTCTTTCTTTGATGATTTTTAAAGGGTCAAGTATTGGGTCAACTTGTGGCTTCTGAGGATTTCTCTGAGTATGCCTCCCAAACTGAGGCAGAACTATGGAGTGGAGTCGCCAAGAGGTTTTTCCTTCATTAGAGTCACCAAATAGATGATTACAACCCAAACAATGTCTAGACTTTATCTATCATCAAAGTTGGATCTGTGTCATCCCCCAGGGAAGCTGAGCTTCAGTCTCCTCTCCTCGACAATGGCGCCAATTATGTTATCACTCCAGGAAACTCTCCTAGGTTGTAGCTCGGAGATGCCTGGTAACATATAAATCTTCAATATCATTCTCTGATCTATTGGAATGGAATGGAGTTTGGATCAAGTCAGATGAATATTTCAACTCTGTTTCCACTCAAGACATGCATGAACACCCTCAGCTTGACAAGGCTTTAGACCACTAATGCTCAATAGTTTATAAATTCAGTGAATAGGTGGAGAATCTTGACTGTACCAGCAGATGCATACATAAACACATATGAATGGCTAGCTACAGAAAGTAAATGAAGCTTGCAAATCTAATTTATCAACACAGAGATAAGATGACAGTAATGGCATTAGACATAGAAGAAAACATGAATAAAATATTCAAGTGCAAGCTCAGAACATAGGAGAAGATGGAAATTGAACATGTAACAACAAAACAAGCTTGTATTACTGGAATGAAGATGAGACACTGGAAGGAACAGAGTATCCATAGTCTCCAAAAGTTGAACCCTTGTTTATTCTAACTTTTAGCCATTTATAGGCTTTTACGATGCTCTTGGGCTCTCTAGGGCTTGAGATGTCTTAATCTATCCCCTCTGGCTTCTAACTACTTGATGCCATAATTATACAAGCATGATCATAGGGACTTTGTTTCTAACAAACACAATAACCAAATTTTGGTCATTTCGCCGTGCTATCAGGTGGCTCGCACGTGCTGTGACATTCCACGATAATTTCTGTTAGTTCGACTGTATCATGCTATTTTTTTTCCCCTTTCGGCCATGTATTTCGTTATTTCAGTTCAACTGTCCGACTGTCACAAACACTGACAGAGCTAACAACGTTCCTCCCTGGGTGACTGATGGGAAGCAGGGTACGGGGGCATATGGGCCGTTTGATGGGATGGATCGACGGTCAAGATGGTGGTCAGGTGGTGGAGGGTGAACTACGGTGATGGTGAATGAGGGTTGTTGGATCGAGAGAAATAGATGGAGGAGATCGAACGCAGGAGGCTTGAAGTTGTGGTGGGAGCGGAATAAGTCTGAGCCATCAGCTCTCACATGAGAAGATTGAACGACTATAGGGTGGAGGAGGTGCTTCGAAAGATAACGCCCAGGAGCGGTTTTACCCAAGCGGGAAATGGTTTACATCAGGTGGTAAGCGGTAAAGGTTGGAGCCTGCTCGATTCCATTCATCGAGTGCCACGTAGAAGTGGAGGAGAGAGAGAAAACTGCCTTTATCGGGTGGGTATCCCTCTCACTTGTTGCCCACGCGATATGCACGATAGCCTTTAGATCTGGCAGGAATGATCTAACAATGATTATTGATCGAGAATGTCTCGTCGGTCAGGTGAAGTGCGGGCCGTCAGATCAGTGGGAAGATCGATGGCAGGGGGACACAAAGGTATAGAATGACCTCGAGAAACATGTAAAGTGCATGCATGAGCGAAAAGGTAAGGTTTTTGGGGGAAAAATGGGTTAATTTACGTAGGGACAAGGCGAAAGTGGGTTTTGTCAGGATGTGAGGGTTGGGTTAGGATATGAGCGAACGAGAATGAGAGTGGAAGAGTGAGGAGAGTGGGGTGATGGACTATGTGGGGACCTTTCCATGACAGAAAAACAAACCATTGCCTTCCTTTAGCCTTCAAAATAGCAGCGCTGCACCTCAGGGCTAACATGATCTTCCTCCTATTAGAGCAATATCAGTAGGATCGATTCTGTCTAATGAGGTATTAGGAGGTCTTCCCATTTCTTGGGCATCTTGCGAGATTACACTAGCAGGAATAAGGGAAGTAGGGATTGCTTTTATATCTTTGAGCAATAGCGCATCCTTATGGTTGAGCACCTAAAGGTTAGGGTTACTTATTGGTTTGGGGGTTAACAGTCGAGCTAGTCTTTTTCACATCTTCTACTATGTTGTATTCCATTTCATTAGAGACTAGTAGGGTTTTAGTTGAAGGTGAATAATTTGTTTGAGGAGCGGTTTGAGTGGATTTAGACGAAGATTTCTTACCTATTGCTTTGTCTTTGGGAGTCAGATTTGATACCTTCTACTTTGGATTTGTTTGTGGCAAATCAACGGGGATTATACTCCTAGTTGCAATAGGTAGTGCTTCTTGTACTTCTTCATTAAGAAGGATAAAATCCTACATTCCTTGTAACTCGACTACTTCTTCATCATATGTTTTTTCTTCAACTGTTGATACTTCTTCTTCCTCCACATTTGATTTAGCATTTGATATGGTGCTTGGAGGCTTAGTATCAGAGGAGGGATTTCTTTTTTATTGTCTAAAATATTTCTTTGAGGAAGTCTCTACTACCTGTTTCTTGAAATCAACCATTTCATTGGACATGGTTTTAAGGACATTTTGTAGACCTTCAAGATCAAAAGGATCTTTAGGTGGTCTTTTCTTGGATTCGTCCCTAAAATTTACTTTCTTGGATTTTCGTTCTTCTAATGCATTCTTCTTATCTAAGGCTAAAATACATTTTTCTACAGCTATGGATTCTTTCATGTTTTCTGCGAAAGTTGGTTTGGAAACTCTATCGACAAAAATAGTTGTGTTTGAGGGAAGAGCAGAAATGCACCATTCATTTTGGACTTCATCACTGGGCTTAGATGTCATTGGGATTTTATTCAATACCTTGTTAAAACGTGAATTGAATTCCTTAATCGGTTCCCTAGGTTCATCTTTCAAGTTGGAGAGATCGTTGATAAGAGTAGTCATTGATCTTTCATCTCCAAACGTGGTTAGTGTTGGGTTGTGTTATATTCTTTCCACGACTAATCTACACAGTGAACCGGGGGTTAGAGGGGGGGCGGAGCCCCCCCTTCGTTGCACCGATTGCATAGCGAGGGGTCATAGGGGGGTTTGAGGGGGCGAGTAGCCCCCTCTGCGGGGTCTGGGGCAGCGCCCCTAGAAATTTTTTTTGGACCCTATATTAGGTTGGGCGAACCTACCTATGGTTTTCGTCCATGGTTTTGGACGCGATGGTTTTCGGTCCATGGTATTGGATGCTTCGACATGTATAAATATGTATTGTAACATTGAAAGTAACATAATGAAAAATCAAGCTAGTAGCCCCAGTTTTGGGATCCAGTGGGAAATCTTTGTGTATATGTGTTATGCTCTCACATTTTTATTTTTCCTATGATTTAGAATTCATATACAGGTAATTTCTGTACGGGGTTAAAACCTACAGTTAGGAACTTCTCTTGAAAGGCATCCCAACTATTAATGGAACCTGATGGTAATGAAAAGTACCATGATCCTGCTATTCCTTGTACGCTATAAGGGAATAATCTTACAACTTCATCTTCTTCCACTACTTTGTTGAGGTTTATGGACAACATAAAATTGTTTATGTGTTCTTTGACTGGTAAGCCATCATCAGGATGGAACTTTGGTAACCATTTTTTTGGATGGGTGGGCAATGGATGTAAGGGTCCTACCAAACAGTTCCTGGATTTGTCCATGGCCTTTGTGGGTTTTGAACCATCATAGGTATTTGTGTAGAGGAAGTTGTGCCTATATTTGAAGGTGATTGGGTAGAGGAGGCTTGTGCTCCAGTACCAGTGTAAACCACGATCTAGAGTTGTGAGGCGGATGGTTGATTTTGTGATGAAGTGGATGGAATGAATGAGGATGTTTGAGGTGATGATGAGAGAACCTCACTATGGGATTCATATTGTGTCTTCTTAGCTCTCTTACGGTTTGGTAGAGGGAATTCAAATGGGGGGACCCCAAAATTTTCACTCTGTGCTCTAGTTAGCCTTTGAGATGAGGGAAACTGAGAAGAAACACTAGCTTGGGATAACTCAAATTCTTCTTGAGATATTGAAATCCCCTGTAGCTTATGGATCAAATACTAGACTTCAGGGGTTTCTATAGAAGAAGATTGATATAACTTTTTTGAGATCGTAGTAGTGGGTTCTAAAGTTTTCTTTACAGCTCCTCGCTTAAGATTTGGAGATTTGGAATGCGATCGATAAGTTGGAGGAGATGGTGAGGGAGTTTTACTCTTAGAATGGCCTATTGATTTGAATTTACTTGCCATTCATAATTATTCCCTTCTTCTAGTGCCAAAACGTTGAAGCCTCGAAAATCGTTGCGACAACGTGGGGGAAAACCACCCGGTCCGGACCTTGGTTAGCAACTCCTTTTCCGTTTGGTGTAGTGGCTCTGAATGGGGATAATGGGACCAGTTTCCCATAAAAGATTTTGATAGCGTTGGTGGGGAGATATATGATGTAACGAGAGAATGGGTGAGCTAAGTGTAATCTAATCTAACTATTAAACACATGCGTATATCCTGGTTTAACACTATTTAGCTATAAATAGACCCAAGAATTAAATAAAATATGTGATCTAAATTGATGTCCTACAAAAATTGGTAATATAGATCATTCAACTACAATAAGAAGTGAAATCGTTTAACAGTAATCGTTTTGGATAAATAGTTAGACAAAACGATTATGAAAGATATGTCGCATATAAAATCGTTCATGCAATCACAATAAAGTTTTAGCCTACATCATTCAAAAGTGAAATAATGCTAAAATCTAATTCAGAATCTCACACATAAAACAATTTAAAGAAGATTTATTGCCTGATACATAAATAAAACAAGATCATAAGATAAAAGTCCCATATATGACGAGTCCTACTCATGTGTTTCAGCAATATTAATCCAATCTCAATCAATCCAACACGTTCTAAGAGTACAAAAGTGCATTTTAGTAGATTATGTTATATACTTGAAAGAAAATAGATCCTCTTCCATTCATTCCATCAAAACCTCCTCAAAAATAGAGAAGTGAAATGTTTCGAAGAATGTTTCTGATAAAATTTTTGGACCCCTCTCTAAATGCATGAGAGGGGTTTAAATACTAAACTATAGGTCCTAAAATAGATTATTACAAAAAATAGTTGAGGAGGTTTAAAAGACCTTCCTCAGATTATGAAAAAATAAAAATAAAATAAATGACTAAATCCTTTGTACATGATCTCTGAGATCGCATTTATCTATCATAGGCTTGAGCTGAGTCGGTTGGCCGATCGTAGATTTTAACTACGCAACAAATATAGCATCTGTTAGTGTTGGCAACATATTTTGTGTTGAGGTTGTTAAGCACCTCAAAGTCATCCACTGACTGTATGGTTTCACTAGAAACTGCCAGTATGCTTCCCAATTCAGCCTGCTTAGCTGTCTGATCACCTCCTCCTTTTCCTGCATTGCCTGCTTCCACTGTTGCTCTAACTGTTTGACATTCAGAAGAAACCCTTGTACAAATTCTGTAACCAGGTTGGCGCCATGCATATTTTCATTGATGGCTTCAATTATGTTGTTTGTTGTTCTTGCTGCTATTGTTGTTGGCCTTTCTGCTTGCTTCAATCAAGAATCCCAATCTGTGAAAATGATGTCTTTGTGAGATTCCTCCAGTTTCAGCAGGTCATCCTTTCTCCCATCCTCTAATTCTTGCCAGGTGATAAAGTCAGAAATCCTTTTAAGGATTTCATCATACTCAAGTCTCATGTCAACAAATTGGTTTGTTAGCTTATCATTGGTTTCGCAGTAAGGACTTATCTGTGAAATCTTCGGGCAAAATGCTTCCTTCTGCTGCATTAGTTGGGAGTTAAGACTGAGTGCTTCCTTTATGAACTCATTGATTTTTGGATTATCCTTAAACTTATCTGTTATATCTTGTATCTTTGCATCTCTTTCTGCTAGGCTGACCTAATGTTTGATTCTCATTTGTTCAAATTCTTACTGGAGCTGGGCTACTTGTAATTCCGCTTGTTGATTATATTTTTCCTGAGCTAATTGTTGTTCTAACAACAAAATTCTTTTTTCTTTTTCCTTAAGAAGCATTTAGACCTCTGTAGCTTTGTCATTAGTTGTTGTGGCATATGCTCTTATGTATTGCGGCAATTTTGTGAGATTTTCAGATGGGTCCACGGGTGAGTCCTTCCAAACGATGTCCATTGGTTCATTTTTGGAAGTTGTAACAATTATGAAATCTAGCTTTCTTTCCTTCCTTTGTATCTTGACTACAACTTTGTGGGTGGGACTATAAAATACATCTAGTGAAGGTATTTCTTCAACTCTTAAAATAATTTCTGAAGTGGGTGTAACAGGAATGATTTCAACATTTTGAGTGTCCTTAGCTCCTTCTTTTATCGTTTCCAAATTTGAATTGTGATGGATTTGCTTAGGAGTCTGTATCTCAGATGTTTGCTTAGGGTTTGAATCTATGTGAAGCTTCTTGTTGAAATATTCCCATTCCTATTCCAAGTCAATAATTGGGCTCTTTCCTGACTGAGTTGAGGCAAAGACAATTTCTGCTTGTTTCTTTGTTGAAGTTTGCTCGGTTGTTTCCTCTGTAGTTCTAGTTGTGTCCTTTTCGGACTCATTATTTGTATGTCCTCCTCCATTTTGAGATTGCTGCCTTGAGTGCTCTAACTCATGTGTATATCTCTCTTGGGTTTCTTCTTCAGAGTGTTATTTGGAGCTATCATCCAAGCTTATGCTGGGAGTTGGCTACCTTATTGGTTCTATCTACAATAGTTCCAATGGGACCTTCAATAATCTTTTCTCCCTATACACATGGAAATATCTAAGATCATCTAGTGTAAAAAGTGTTAACTTAAAATGCAATACTTGTGAGTATGTTTCTGCTTGTAGGAAGAGGTCATAAAAGGGCCCCCTTCGTGGGTGAATGGTTTTACTTTCACCATAGTAGTAAAATTCTTAACAGTGTCATCTGGGTCATGCTACCTTCATGGAAATGTAGCAAATTTCAAAGATTTAATAATCTCTACTTCTTTGCATGCATGTACAAAATCATGTAGCACAAATGCCCCACATTGTAACGGAAATGTAGGCCAAAAGCCCTTCTTCTGTTCTTTTAGTCCTCTGCTTCATCCACCTTCCCTTGATGTTTGGTAGCCTATTTCTCTGGCCAATAATTTGTCGGGGACGTAATATGGGAGAACATGCAGTGAAGTATTGCTCCCAAATACTCTGATATAGATGAATTTCTCCTCCCCAAACCATCTGGCTACTGGAAAGATATCCACTTCGGCCTCTTTCGAAAACCTAGGGGAAGTTCTATTGTATATTTCTTTATGGATGGGTAGCATGAATCCTTGACAATTTTTGTAAAAATTGGGGTGAAACTGAGATTCCCACAAAGTCTTATGGTACACATGGATAGGAAAAGGGCCTTGAACAATCCACTTCCATCCCATAATGGGAAATTTAGAATTAAAACAGATTGCATCCATTACAAAAGAACTCATAAAAAATGGGGGATAAACCCTTAAAGAGGGACTTCTTTTTCTCCTATATTCCACAATGGCCTTTGCTAAATTATCTGACAAAATTTTAGCCCAGTTCATTATTGTTGCATTCACAGATACATCTATTAATGGGAGCCATTCCATGGAAAACTTGATGTTGTCGAGTTTACCGAGCAATCTACATAGCATTGTTGCTACAGAACTAGAAGGGGGAGAAATGGATGCAGTAGAGTACATACCCGTTTTATACCGTTTGAGCTTGCCTTCGTTTGCTATCCAGGTTTGGGTGACGTCTGCTAGGTCTTCATTCTCCTTGGAATATTGCTCAAGGAACTGTTTGTTGTAGAGCTTCTACGACTCTGGTAACTAGTACATAATTCATAGGCTGTATGCTGAAAAAAACCCCTTGACCTCTTGCCTATGATTCCTGAATGTTTAGTCTACAATGTCTTCCTTGTCAATTACCCACTTGACCATGTCAATACATGGGATTATCTTTGGTTGTGTAGCTATGCGGTGCAGGAAAGAGCATGATGTCTCGAAATAGGAGGCATCAGATGACCCTTGGGAATCTTCCGTGGCCTTTTTTTATAGTGGCCTTGTGTTCTCTTCTTCTAATAAGTTGTACATAGCCTCCTAAGTTGTAGTTCCTCCATCTCTACTACACGTAGTATCAGAGAAAAGAGGAATCATTTCTGATTTCTCGGACGCAGCTGCCTTCCTCTTCTTTCCCATTGTTTCCAACAATGCTCCCTGTAAATTTTTCCTAAGATGGAGAAAAGCAGAAGTTATTGGATAAACACAAATAAGAATGACAATGAGAATGAATGATATAGATACCCTGAAAAGGTGACAAGAAAGGAGTTTTAATTAATGCAAATGAAAAGATATAGTATCATGTCGAGTCGATTTTTATCATAAATTCCATTAACCTGTATTAAATAGCCACTAATGGTCCCTTATCACTGCTTTTATTGCTCATTAATGTATCTCATTGCAAAACAAGAAGGATGGCTTTGAAGGTGGCGGACTTAAGTTGCGAGAATGTCGATTTTGCGATTGCGATGCAATGTCGCTAATCACATTTCGCATGTTTGATTGTGTGCTTTCTTAAAGTTCCTTAAGTTCTTGCGGGATGTGAGGTGTGGGATAAGTAGTGTGTTCTTTATTAGTTAAAGCTATCTACCTTATAAAGTGCTTTTCATCACGCGACAGACTTTAATCATCGTTTTATGATATTGGGTTCTATAGGGTCCGGGACCTTATCGCATTTTGCAACATTGCGCAATTCGTAAGATTTCAGACCTTTCTTAAGTATTCCGACGCAATGTGATAAGGTTGACCGCCTCATCACAATATCACATTTTGCAAGTTTCAACATGATTTGTGAGAGTCCACCCTTTGTGAATGACAATATGCGATACGAGCTTTATTTTAACAGGAAATCCCTTGGTCTTATCTTTTTTTTTTAAATAAAGATCTTAATGATATTTAAGTTAAGTGTGATGATTCTTTTAATTGCTTTTCGTGAATTTTTCTTGTTAATAAGGCTTTTGACACACTTGGTCGAGCGGTATGTGAAAAGGCGAGGATTACTAGCTTTCAAAATGTTTTGACTTGATATCTTGCTTTATTCAAAAAAGCTTAAAAGAAAGTGTCTAAGTGCTAAATTTATTTTTCAAGGATTTTATCATGGGTCCCCATTTATTAATAGAATATGATCTATTATACCAATAAATGGGGGGGTTCTTGAATAGCACAACAAGCCTTTGGGAATGAAACTTGAGACCACCTCCGCCTCAGACATTGAAATCCATCCAACAAACCAAAGATCAAAATCAAGATAAGCATCCCAACATACCATGACATCCGGAAAAAGGCAAGGCTAGGCTGAAAACCACTGTCATAAGCCAACAAAACCATGCCACCGACAATAAGAGAACCATACACCAACATGAAATGCCATTAGGGAAAATTTTAGGGGCTAATATTAGTAGGTGGGCTAATTTTCCATGCTTTTTCCGAAAAAAGATTCGCCAATTTCCATTTTTTCTAAAAATGATTTGCCCAAATTTTATAGTATAAAATTATTTTACCTTAAAATCCGCCAGACTATATAAAATCATCAAAAATTTGAATTTTTTTACAAGAATATCATCAAACGTTTTATAGTTTGTATGTTTGAGACTAGCAAGGTTCACTAAGGTTTCTAAACTTTAAGATAAATTTTCATCCTTAAAATTTTCACTGAACGCCATGCATGTCCAAACCAGTTAGGAAATCAGACATGAAAAAGGTTGCCTGCAAGTATTCTTGTTGAAGCTGCTTTATCCTGATTTCCTTTCCTTGGTCCTTGCTTTCCTTCCTTTCCCTTTGCTTTCTTTTCCTTCCTTGATCCAAAGCGAGAGTGCTCCAAGAAAAATCTAAGTGACCAAGAGTGAGAGAGAGAGGGAAAATAATGAGAGATCTTTAAACTTGAACTAACAAAAGGTTAACCAACTCATCCTCAAAAGCCTTTTTATGAATGAGGCCTCTATTTTCTTCATTTTCCATTATTTTCCTTCAATTTCCTCCTCACATGCAACTTGTGACCTTTTACCTTCCTTTTCTCCTATTTTCTTTTTATTTTCATAAATAAATGTACCAAAAACCGCTTTTTGCCTCTTAATGCCTTTACCTTATCCTTTGCCAATTTTCCTTAGCCAAAAAACACATCCAGTGACGCCCACCAGGATACTTTTTCCCAACATTCAGCTTGGAATAAGTTTCCCTTAACCGTGGGCTTATTTTTCCTTTATTAACTTTTATTACATAAAATTTTCACGAGGGATGCTACATTAAGGAAACTGAAAAACTAAAAGAGATAGTGTTGGGGGTCCAAGTGGAATAGTAGGGTGTATCCACCTGAATCAGTCCTCCCCCCTTAGGAAGTAATGGTCGCCATTGCATTAAGTGCCTCCAAGAGATGGGAAAACTTCTTCTGAACTTGGTCCCTGGTGAGGCACTTGCCTTGGTGCAGGAGTTAGCTAGCTTTTACAACCTGATACAATTGAATCTTCTATTGGCGAGTGTTCTTGATATATGTGTCCATGATCTTATCAGTTATTTTCTATTCCATTCAGTCTGGGTTTATCTCTGTTGGTGTGAGTTGTTCTGCAATGTCAGATGTGTCCAACAATGGTGGAAAGTATGGCCAAAGGCGGTCTACATTGAACACTGGGTGCAGACCAAGGAATGGTGGAATGCTGAGATCAAAAGAATTTTCCCCTACAGCCTTGGTGATGGTGTATGGCCCATATCATAGCAAGAAAATCTTGTGATGGGGTCCAGCAAGGCGCTCCTTCTGCAAATCTAGCGAAACTTGTCTCCCACCTGGAACTTGTGCGACACTCGATGCTGATCATGGCACTGCTTGTATTTAGCATTGGCTTTGTCCAATATATCATGGACCCATTAGCGGATGTTTTGGATGTGCTCAATGAAGTTGTTATCCCTGTCAGCTTCGGATTAGACATGAGCCGAATATCCCTAAGTATCTGCAAATGGTATGGCTACATCAATGGGACATAATGGATGAAATCCCAACCCTACCTGAAAGAGGTGTTGGCTCATTGAACTGTGGAGAGCTCTGTTGTAGATCTGCTGGACATAGGGAAGGATTTTATACCTTGTGCATGGATGCTTCAAGTTGTACATGCGTAGGATGTATGCGATTATCCTGTTGACGAATTTTGTTTGGCGATCAATTTGGGGATGGAAAGTCATGGACTTAGTGAGTTTGGTATCCAACATCGACCAAATACTTGACCAAAATGCGCTTAGGAATTTGTTGTCCTGATCAGAAACAATGGACTGTGGGATCCCAAAGTGTACCCACACTCGCTCAAAGAATATCTTAGCAATGGCCTTTGTTGTGATACTCTTCTTGCAGGCCACCATAATGGCCATCTTAGAGAATTTGTCGATGACCACAAAAACACAATTATTGTTGTGCTTAATAGAAGGAAGTCCTAACATGGAATCCATGGAGATGGTTTCCCAAGGTCTATTAGGAGTAGGTAGATGAGTATATACACATTGTTTCTTGATGGTTGATTTAGAAATGGAACATACAGTGCAGGATTTAATGTACCTCCCAACATCTGAATGAAGTTTCGGCCAATAAAAAGACTTCTCCAGTAATGCCACTGTTTTGTCTACTCCAAAATGTCCAACGACCCAACTGTAGTGCAACTCCCAAATCATCTTAGCACATTCCCTTGAAGGAACACAGATGTGTCCCACGTGGCATAACAGTGCATCCTGGACGTGAAAATTTGGAACTTTCTTACCTTCCAGGAGTGTTTGGTATGTGCTCCCGAATTCTGGATCGCTCTCATAAAGATGCGGAAACCCTGAAGTCTCGTGCCCACAAGAGTCGAGCATAGTGTTCAGCGCCATGAATAGTGTAGTGGTAGACTGAGGCAGTTTGTAACATTATTGGTGTTGGCCTTCTTTTACTTAATGTTAAAATGGAATTTTTGCGGGTATGTGCACCATTTCTGATGGCGATCATTCCGCAACTTCCCTTGTGTCTATATGAACTATAGGGGTTAGTGGTCTGTGTGGATGACCATTTCCTTCCCCATAATGTAATGCTTCCATTCATGATAGGCTTACACAATGGAATACATTTATTTGTCATAAGTGGGATACTTTCGGACTGTGCGTGAAAGTGTCTCACTGTGGTAAGCCACTCAATGCCCTTGTTGAGTAAGAATTGCACCAATAGCATAGTCAAAAGCATTTGTCTCAATCTCAAATGGTTGTTGTAGGTCTAGTCATGTGAGCACTGGTGTAGAGCAGAGGTGATACATCGACTCAAAAAACACCTTTTGTTGTGTTTCATACCAGAAAAAAATCTTTCGCTCCGCCCTTGGTGACTTGACTTAAAGGCCAAGATATATGAGTGAACCCCAACATGAACCTGCAGTAGAAATTGGAAACACCCAGAAATTTGCGTGGCTCTTTTAGAGTGGTTGGGGTTGGCCAATCCCGAATGACTTGTATCTTGGCTGGGTCCACACGCACACCCTACCAATCAATAATGTACCTCCGATATTGAACCTGGGTCATGCCAAAAGTGAATTTCTCCAATTTGGCACACAACTTGTGTTGTCACAAACTTTGAAGGACCTGTTGAATATGGTGGAGGTGCTCTTCCCAAATTCAGCTAAATATCAAGATGTCATCTAAATACACCACCATGAATTCATTGGTGACGCGTCGAAAAATGTTGTCCATCAATCTCATGAATGTTTCAGGGTCATTCATCAACTCGAAAGGCATGGCCAACCATTCGAAAAGGATCTCCTTGGATTTTAAGGCAGACTTTTACACATCGGAGGGTTCGATAGGCACCTGGTGATAACCGGACTTCAAGTCAATCTTGTTGAAATGTTTGCCCCCCTTGAGCTCTCTAGAAGGTCATCAATCCATGGGATTGGGTGCCTATTCTAGACAGTGATATTGCTTAATGCCTGATAGTCAATACAGAGCCTCCATGTCCCATCCTTCTTCTATATCGATACAATTAGGCTCCCACAGGGTGATGATATTGGCTTGATGTATCTTATCTGAAACAACTCCTAAACCTGCCTCTTGATCTCATTGTTCTCCATAACAAAGCATCAATAGATTGGTCCATTGGGTAGCAGCGTGCCCGGGGTTAGATCAATGGTGTGATTGACCTGACAGTGTAGAGGTACTGCTGTAGGGGACATGAAAATGTACCTAAACTCCTCCATGACCTTGTCCGTCTTTTATTGTTGTGTGGAGGAGCCTTGTCTGGAAGTAGTGGCCACAACCTTCTTCTTGCCCTCAGGGTGAATCATAAGGAATAATAAATTCCTGGTCTCCGAAAGGATCTTACTACAATTATTTGCAGTGATCAAAGAGACGACGGTAGGCGGGGCTACCTCTGGTATCCTGTACAACTTATTGCCCAAAGTAATAATCACAGAGTGAGGTCTAGAGTCATATACATCATGTCGCTTCCACAAGTATTGTTTTCCTAATAATAGATCACAAACTTTGAGAGGAGAAATATCACACAATACGTCATCCATGTAGGACTTGATGTTGTAGGGAAGATGACATTGCTAGCTGATGCAAAGAAGCCACCCGATGGTGTACAACTGTGGATGTCCTGTGATTGGTAGGCCTAGCCACTTCACGACCTTTGCTGAAATGAGGTTCTTTTGGCTCCCGTTGTTGAAAATGAAATGCAACAGAGAACCTTTCTCCAACATTTGTGAGTGGAAGAGGTGTTCCCCCTCCTTTGGACCTTCCTTTTGTTCATAGTAGGTTTCCCACCAGTCCTTGACATATAGGATAGATTTGAGAAGTAAAAAAGTAATATTTTCCCAATTGGAATAGTCATGAACTAAACAATATCCTTCTAACAAATTCAACCATTTATCTACAACGTCTGCATCTATTTGGCCCTCAAATATGGTAATATCAAAGTTAACTTGTACCTTAAAATGAGAGGCACCTCCATAGTGGTTTTTGGATGAAGATGCATCACCTGTGGGTAGTCGCGAAGGACCTGGATAAAGTTATCCATCATCGTGTACCTCTGTTGCTTGAGGTATTTCTCGAGCAATATTTTAAAAGGATCTTCTATGCCTAGGTCTTTCTTTTCTTCTGCCATGGGAGGCTGTTAGGGTTTGCGAGGTTGGTCTTACAAAGGTTCAACCAGATCGAGCCCTAACTCCTTATACCCTGACCTCATTGGGGAAATGCAAAAAAATTGGAGAAAGAGTAGATCACTTTGATACCATTGATCCGAACTTAAACAGGAATGCAAAATATTACAATATAATCATAAACACAAAAAATCATCATAAATAACACTTCATTTCATTAATATCCAAATACTGAAATATGCTTACAAACATAATAGAAATAAACTAGCTCATGCGATGGTAGCTTATCTATGATGAGAGATGTGGTGGCTACAAGCCTCTGAACTATGTTACAATGAGGCTCCAATACCTATTTATTATTGAGAAACAATGGAAAACCCTAAACATACAAAAACATAATTGTTGGGATAGGGTCCCTAGGGTCAGTTTTGGGGTTAGTTTAACCAGATTTTGTGAAAGTTTTGTAAAGGATGTAAAGTCTCCACAAAATGTGGATGCAAAGCGTGCAACTAGATAGGAGTCAAAGGGGCTTTAGCCCCTTGTTTGGGTAAGTGATAGATCGGTTTTGGAGACTCACCCATGGTCTACGGACCATGGTATTATATTGAAAAAAAACTATATGCAATTGAGTCATAACGAGTCTAAGAGGTAGTAGAAAAGTAAGTAAGTCAAGATAGAGATTGTTCTGGACAAGTTCTAAGGAAGGAAGTCTCTACTTCCTGTAATTAGGCGAAAGGGGAAGGCTCTTGTAGCTGAGTGCACAGAAGGCCTTGATAAGTTTGTAGTTGAGTGCGTGGACCCCTGCAACTAAGTGCGTAGGGTAGAAGAATTCTGTAAACTGAAAGCTGAGGTTAATAAAGACTGTTTTTGGGACAATTATATGGCTTATGAGTATTATTATTATTTCAGTTCATGTTATGTTCTGTCACTCAATCATATATTTTATGTAGAATAATGTGTAAATGTTGCACGAACCTATTGAATCTATAATATTTATGCATGAACTACGTAATTATCTATTTTCGCGAAGATAAGGGTTAATTTTCTTAGGATTTTGGATGAATTGGATAGATCTGCGTGAATGCAGATCCATGGTTATTTTTTTAGTGCGTGAAAGTGGATAGACTTCCTCTTTAGGGTTTATAAAGTTTGATCGTATATCTTTGCGAAGGTCTAGTAGCCATTTCCTTAGAGTTGCAGTAGTGGGCCCTAGAAGGATACAGATCTATGCAAAGGCAAACCTAAGTGACAAAGGCTTAAGATTACTTATAACACAGTCTTTGGATGCAGAAACCTCGTTCTAGCATCCCCCAATACTTCTTCGGGTGAGACTAGAGCCTACGCTATGCAGGTTGTGGCTTAAAGGGCCAACAATTAGGGTTTTGTTGGTTGGCGTGAAAAAATCTGAGCCTGGGTCAACCCCCCTTAAGCCAACAAATGGTTTCGTTGCTACACATGCTCTGCATGCCACATTTTCACAAATCAATAATCAACATGGTGTGTGTGTGCCAACTGCTTACGTTGGTGCATGATGGGTGCCTATGGCTTGGGGAGCCCATCTTGATTATGAATATGCTCATCCATCAGATTATAAAGCTTCCCTACAAAGGGGCGGACCCTACCAAGGAGTTTGGAGGGAAAAGTGGAGAAAAGGAGTTAGCAGTTAAGACGAAGGAAAATTTTGGTCTCATGAAGAAGTCACGCGATATTCTATCTGCTCTATTTAGGACCAGGCAGTGCAGTTTGCCACCTAAATACTTGTAGGAAAAATTATGAGGAAATGCCGCACAGACGAAGTTTCGATGCCGATAGTATCATTGGTTTCCTAGTGCACAGAAGGAGTACAATATAACTGGGTGAAGTATTTATGCAAGGAGTTCCTCACGAACTATATGGAAGCTTAGGAGGACAATAAGTTGTTTCATGATGTGTGGCTACTGTTGTTAATTGCCTTAGTAGCATGGAGATTTCTAGAGGACAATCAGTTTCCCCCACAACCAAAAGATTTACCAAAAGCAGTGAAGTTCGCTTCACTGTGGGCAACAAAGGATCTGGAGAGGATTAAGGAGTCGAATATTTTTTAGATCTTAGTGGATATGGATCTTAGGACAATAGTCAATTAGCGACCAAGGTTGTCCCCAACCTTGTTCGAGCAATTAAGGGCCTTCGTGGAGTTCAAGGTTGATTTCCACAACGTATCGATCAGGGTGCGGAAGGACCCTAAGAATATATGGTACAAGTTGCCATACTTGGTCTCAAAGACAGATGTGCAAGAGATTGTGGGAAGTTGACTAGTGTAGTGGCGCGAACCCATATACCTTAGTGAAGGTACCAGTAAGGGTGTCGATAGATCTCCTGTGCAGACATCGGTTGCGTAGAAGCATAAATAAGTAGCGCAGAACACAACGTGAGCATTAGCTGAACAGAAAGTGAAAGATGCTGCTGCTAAGGCAACTGCAGAGAAAGATCGTGCTAAGAAAGAGTGCACTGTGAAATAGCATGTTGAGGCATAATGCACTAGAATAAAGGAAGTTGAAAAATAGGCTTCCCATCATACAGATGAGCAGGAACACCCAGAGAAGGAAGGAAGCGGTGGAGAGGAGTAGAACGCTCCCTTCATAGTGAAGAAGCACGAAAAGGAGACCCTGTTGGGCCAAGAAAGAAACATAAATCAAACAAGCAGACGCGCATCGATCCGATGGTCGTCATAGAAGGGGATCTCGATGAGATCAGTGACAAGGTTAGAGACACCACAACAGAGTTATGGAAGCAGTTTCAACAACAATATATGCATATGCTGGGTAGGATCCAGAAGGATCTGCACGAGCTACAGATCAGGACTGGCAAGATTCAAGTGAGCTAGGTGCAAGCGAGCCTGGCGCAAGGGAGCGGGGCAGTAGCAGAGCTGGAATAGACTCTGGGCCTCAGAGTTGTACCTTTACCAGAATGGTTTGTTCACACAAAATCAACAGAAGACCAAATGTATTAAGCACTGTTAAAGATATGGGGGTGAACTTGGCTGCACTGCCACTTAAATCCCTCCATGCGCTGCATCAGGGCATTTTAGATGATCTGAGGATCACAGAGCAGCACACCCTTGTAGTGATTGCGGAGAAAGATCAGGCACTAAAGAAAAGAAGGATATGCAAGCACTAAGTCAGAGCCTGGAGATAGCAATAAAGCATGCATGCAAGTCAATTCCATAGTTGAACATCCCAGAGGATGCCACAACTACAACAAAAATCAGAGAATTGGCTGCTGCTTTCCATGTGTCAAAGGATGAGATCGGTAAATTTACATTCAATTTTCAAATGAAGATCTTAGAGCTGGAGCTGAAGTTGTAACCCACCACTCTGCCAGAGGTTCAGGAGAAACACAAAGCAACGATCATGACAAAACATGGACACACTGGATACTACAGTCACACACTGTGCTATGCTATTTGATCAGGCCATGGAGTTATGGAAAAACTTACAAAAGGACCCAAACTTGCAGAAGCTTAGCACAGAGATCTGGGAGACACAACACAAGTATGATGAAGTAAGAGCAACTGTGTGTAGTGTGGCGCCAATCCAACGCCTTGTACGATTACAGGAAGACAAGAAGCTACAATCAGAGATGGAAGAAATACAAAGGAAAGAGGGCCTTCTCAAGGCTAGACTACAACCATGGATAGAGGAATCCTGTCAGCTTACTCTATCACTTCAGGAAAAGTTAAGGACACTACAACAGACACAACGAATTATGCGCCTAGAAGTAGAAGGTCCCATAATAGAAAAAATGTTAGAGGAAGTGCAGAAAGACGCGGTGCAGATCTCTGTTGATATCGCAACATTACAGGTCGAGTTAGGTTGCCTTCGCAACAACATCGAGGTGCCAGCCAAGTGAATCGAGGGCGAGTCACCATGTTTTTGCGGGGGGCTTGTTGGGATAGGGTCCCCAGGGTCAGTTTTGGGGTTAGTTTAACCAAATTTTGTAAGATTTTTGTAAAGGATGTAAAGTCTTCGCGAAATGTAGATGCTGAGCGCACAGCTAGATAGGAGTCAAAGGGGCTTTAGTCCCTTGTTTGGGTAAGTGATAGGTCGGTTTTGGAGACTCACGCATGGTCTAAAGACCATGGTATTGTATTATATATAATATATATAATAATATATATATATATATATATATACTATATATATTTGAGTCATATCGAGTCTAAGAGGTAGTAGAAAAGTAAGTAATTCAAGATAGAAACTATTTCGAACAAGTGCTAAGGGAGGAAGATCTGCTTCCTGTACTTAGGCAAAAGGGGAAGGCTCCTACAACTGAGTGGATAGGAGGCCTTGGTAAGTTCGCAGCTAAGTGTGGAGGGTAGAAGAAGTCAATGAACTAAACATTGAGCTTAATAAACACTGTTTTTGGGACAATTATTTGGCTTATGAGTATTATTCTTATTTTGGTTCATGTTATGTTCTGTCGCTCAATGAAATGTTTTCCGTGGAATAATGTGTAAATGTTGCGTGAAACTATTGAATCTATAATATTTATGCATGAACTAAGTAATTATCTGTTTTTGCGAAGATAAGGGTTAATTCTGTTATGATTTCGGATGAATTGGATAGATTTTCATGAAGGCATATCTAGGGTTATTATTTAGTGTGCGAAAATGGATAGAAAACCTCTTTAGGGTCTATAAATTTTGAAAATAGACCTTCACGAAGGTCTAGAAGCCATTTCCTTAGAGTTGTAGGAGAGGGCCCTAGAAGGATATAGAACTGACCGAAGGTAGATCTGAGTGACAAAGGCTTAAGATCACTTATCACATGGTCTCTGGATGTAGAAACCTAGTTCTAGCATCTCCCAATACTGCTTCGTGTGAGACTGCAACCTGTGCTATGCAGATTGTTTCTAAAAGGGTTAGTAGTTAGGGTTCTTTTGGTTGGTGTGAACAACTCTAAACTAGGGTCAGGCCCCCTTAAGCCAACACTAACCCTAGGAGATGAAGTGCCAAAACTGTGGGCCTCGTTTGGGTAAATTGGTACATCAATTTCCTAGGGTCATAACTTTGGCATACAATCTTTGTTTGGATATAATAATACCTTGTTAAAATATCTCAAAGAGGAGGCCCAAAAACAAACCAAATATCCTGTTTGGGACTTTTTTGGTCTCTTCGCTTTTCCCTAAAAACATCGTTTAGGGCTTCAAAACGGCTCTAGAAGTTTATGACCTGAAAAACTACCAAAGATAGTAAACTATGCTACAATTAAGGAAAATGAAAACTGAAAGAGACAGTGTTGGGGGTCCAAGTGGAATAGGAGGGTGGCCACTAATATCCACCTGGATCAATTCATGTATTATGTTTTAGGATATCACATAAGCTGTTGAATCTACAAATAAAAATATACATGGTAACAAAGGTGAACACATTATAGAAGAGGATAATTCAAGTTTGTTGTGCAGGTGAAATTGAATTTGCAGGTTCATACTTCAAAGTCAACAATATGGCATTCTATCGTTTGATACTTGAGTATGCCATGGAGGGCAGCTTGAATTACATAGATTGGAAGGACATGATGGATGTAGTACTGAAAGACAACGAGCTAAAGGAATTCATACATGATGATATTATGAAACCTCTAGCATTTGATGCTAAAGATATGGTTGAATGGAAAAAGTGTGTGGCAAAAGTGAGAAGGATTATCGTAGAAGGAGTTTGAGATGATATTATCTTGAATCTCCACGGTAAGGAAACTCCATTTGCAATGTGGAATTCATTGACAGACCTATTTCAAAATAGTAGTGACTACAAGAAGCTGACACTGAAGGAAACACTTCGAAAGATCAAGATGGAGAAGGGTGACTCTATTCCGAAGTACTTTACCAAGTTCACCGAATGTCGATATGAGCTTGGAAGTGTCAGGGTTACTGTTGCCAAAGACGATCTTGTGAGTCTAGCACTTATACAACTTCCTAGGAGTTGGCACAGTTACTAGGACTTAGTTAATGGGAGGGAGAAGCTACTAGAGTGGGAATGATTGTGGTCTGACTTGGTACAGAAAGAGATTCAGCGGAACGCCAGAGATGGATCATCATCAAATCATGATGATGAGGATAATTGTGCCTTAGCAAGTGAGGAAAAGAAATGGAAGGGGAAGTCATCCCATTCCAAATTAGATTCTTGTCAGGGCAGCCAGAAGAAGGACATGATGAAAATCAAGTGTCTTCACTATTACGAGATGGGGCATTTTCCCACAAAGTGTCTACATAAGAAGGCCGATAATAAGACCTCGAGAGGAGTGGTTGGTGAGGCTCTTGCTTTAGAGTTCGAACTCGATTTTACTGTCATTGTTTGTATGGTGTCATCAATGATGGGTATTGTGTGGTACTTGGACAGTGGAGTTTCATTCCACATGACGGTAACAAATATCTCTTCGGAAACTTGGAGGAGAAGGATCTCCATATGCATATCGAGATGGGTGATGATGGGAGGTATAACACAATTGGCATTGGTACAATTACCTTTTAGAGATGTTATGTATGTTCCTGGTTTGAAGAAGAACTTGGTTTATGTTTTCATGTTGGAGGATAGAGTCTATGATGTGATATTTAGTAAGGGAAAGGCGTTCCGTTGTCACATAGCCACAGGAAAGTTGAAGAGGATAGGGGTTCAAATGAAGAACCTCTACAAGTTGGAGGTATAAGATTGTGTTTCCTTGAGCACTAAAGCAGAGAAGGTGCAAAGCCGAGATATTGGTGAGTTGTGGCACAGGAGGTTGGTTCACTTGCACCATGGCACTTTGAATATCATACAACAAATTTCTACTGGTCTTCCCAAAGCTACACTAGAGCAGGTAGACACATGCAAAGGGTGTACGTTCAGGAAGCACACCAAATATTCCTTTCATGACAAAGACAATCGAGCATAGGTGATCCTTAATCGAGTTCACTTAGATGTGTGTGGACCATTCTCGATAACGTCCACAACTAAGAACAAGTATTATGTGATATTTCATGATGATTTCTCTTGTAAGAGTTGGATCTTATTCATGCAGAAGAAAGATCAAACTTTTTCTAAGTTTTTTGAATTTAAAGAACTTGTCGAGAAAGATACTGGCAGGAAAGTTAAAGCTCTCAGGAGTGATAACGATGGAGAGTATGTGTCAAATTAGTTCAAAAACTTCTGTGCATCAGCAGGGATTCGATGAAAGTTGATAACATCTCATAACCCACAACATAATGGGGTGGTTGAAAGGAAGAAAATTACTATTACCGGAGTGGCATGGGCGATGTTACATGATCAGGGCCTACCATTACACTTATGGGTTGAATCATGCAACACAACTGTTTATTTGCACAACATAAGCCCTCATCGAATTCTCAGGACTTAGTAAGTTGGAAGAGGATTTTTCAAGGAAGAAAATAGATGTGGTATACTTCAGAATCTTTGGTTCATCAGTTTACTGCCATGTTACCAAAGATGCATGGAAAAAGCTAGAGCTAACAACAGAGTTGGGAATATTTGTGGGGTACACCGATACACCTCATAATTATTAGGTGTACCTTCCAACCAACAGGGTGAGAGTGATTCACAAAGATGTAAAATTTGATGAAGATAAGGCCACAAGATGTTCCCTTGCTAGGGAGATTCATCTACATGTGATTGAGGAGATTTTAGCTCCTAAGGAGGAACCTCAGAATGATGTGGAGCAACCACATGTAGAGGAGCAGGGAGTGGAGACACTCACTCCTGCAAAGTCTTCCATAGATGGGAGAAAGCAAACGAGTGAGGTTGATAGGTTATCGCATGATCTTAGAGAGAATGTGGGAGCACCCACATCACAGCGCAGGCAGAGGAGGTCATTGGAGAGGTACATTGGCTACATGGCTTTGATGAGTGGATGTGTAGAGATTGAGCCATCCTCTTTTGATGAAGCAGTGCAACAACCAGTTTGGATTGATGCCATGGTTGAGGAGTATGAATCCATTGTCAGGAACATTGTTTGGGATGTGGTCCCAAGACCGATAGACAAGTCAGTGGTGAGTTCCAGATGGATTTACAAGGTAAAGCAAGTAGCATATGGTAGTGTGTAGAAACACAAGGCCATGTTTGTGGCTAGAGGGGTTTCTTAGGTGGAGGGGATTGATTACAATGAGACTTTTGCTCATGTTGCAAGGTACTCATAAATTAGGTCCATTCTAGCATTGTCAACGTAGATGGGATGGAAGATACATCAGATGGATGTAAAGACAAAATTCCTCAATGGCATGATTGAGGAAGAGGTGTATATTGAGTGCCTTGAAGGATTTGAGACCTTCAATAGAGAGTCACATGTGTGTCAACTCAAGCAAGCATTGTCTGGACTAAAAAAAGCACCTCATTCTTGTTAAACCAATATCGATAGCTATTTCGCTGAGTTGGGCTTCACCAAAAGTGAAGTAGATGCGAACATTTGCCATATTTTGGTTGAAGGTAAATTGTTGATTATTGTTTTATATGTCGACGATTTGTTCTAACTGGTGATGACAAGTTGATTAAGTCTTGCAAATAATATCTTGCAAGAGAGTTCAAAATGAAGGACTTGGGGCTCATGTACTACTTTCTGGGGATGTAAGTATGGAAACGTGATGAGGAACTATTTGTCTCTTAGGGAAAGTATGACAACATGATACTCAAGAAAGTTCCACATGGAGAGAAGTAAACCCATCGAGATACTACTTCTGGTGAATTAATGGAGGCTACTATTTACAGGTAGCTTGTGGGTTCACTCGTATATTTGGAGAGCACATGACTGGACATGTGTTATGCAGTTAACCAACTTAGTCAAACAATGGTTAAGTCGACCAAGTTGTATTGGAGGGAAACCAAATATGTGTTGAGATACCTCAGAGGCACTACTTAATATGGTCTTTAGTACAAACAGACAAAGGGGGTGAAGCTTCAAGGCTTCACTGATGCAGATTTGACAGGAAGAGCACATCAGGTGGGATCTCCAGTATTGGGTCAACAATTGTTTCTTGGTACAGTAGGAAACAAATATCAATTGCACTTAGTTCAGCAGAAGCAAAGTACATGGTTGTTAGTCAAGTAGCTTGTGAGGCTATCTGAATGAGGAAGATTATAGTTGGTTTGTTTGGTCAGCAGATGGATCCAACAGTGATTTACTGTGACAATCAGAGTTGTATCAAACTCTTTGAGAATCTAGTTTTTCATGATCGGTCCAAGCATATTGATATCCGATATCATCATCTTCGAGATTGTGTGTAGAGGAGAATTATCTTGTTTGGGTACATTCCCATAGAGGAACAAGATGCATATATTTTTACAAAGTCCTTGTCAAGATGAAAGTTCGAGTTTCATAGAGGCAACATTGGGGTAGCGGATAATCCCTTTCTTGTTGAGAGGGAGTGTTAAAAATATCAACAAGAAATCCTAATTTAATTTGTCCTTGAATTAAATTAGGAATTAAATTGTAATTCTATTCTCATAGCAACTTGTAATAGTTAACTATGTTAATTTGACTTAGTTAGCTTAGTAAATTCGAGTTGGAAGTATACCTAGAGTCAAGTAGAGTGATTCCTAAATTTTAGGGGTCCAAATTGAGTTCAAACAGTTGGGGGAACTACTAGGAAGTCTAGTAGTGGGGACAAGCACCAGTGCAACTTCACTACTCCACCAGTTAACTAAAGATTCACTCATAGATAACTCATGCATGTCAGTTCTTAGGAAGACCTAGTTGAGATTAGAGTTCAGGGATAGTGTACTATTAGTTGTATAATTTTCTGAGTGGTACATATGGTGCATGCAATTAGTTGAGGTCCTATCGATGGATTGCGCAGTTATGGAGAGAGAATTTCATAATTAAATATGGGCTAATTATCTCAGGAATTACGCAAGAAACTAGGGGCTTGACATGAAACATAATTGGCTAAGTGTTGGCTTGAAATGGTTTGTGAAGCAGAGATATAGATTGTACTTTTGCAGAAATTGTTCGGGTTGAAAAAGCACTGTATTTTCTTTTTTGATCTTTTGGATAATGCAATATAGATAGTCTAGGTTTTGAACAACTGATTTCCCTAGAAAAATATTGTTTTATGTGCTATTGAAATTGTTCCTTTTCTTCTTAGTGTTTTCATCGTTCAATTTTGTTTCCGTTGATGAGTAGAGTAGATTCATGTCTTATGTTTTAGCATATCACATAAGTTGTTGAATCTACAAGTAAAAATATACAATAATTATTAGCCCAGATATCAAAATTTAGTAAGTAAGCAGTGAATGGAAAGATATTGATGGAAATAATTTGATGGAAAGCTAGGAATGTGAATATGGGTAGAAACATTGAAGAAAATACTTCCTTAAGGTTACAATATTACCACAAGAATAGGATGAGTTTTGACAAGACCATGATTAGTGAAGCATGGGTTTGATTTGGGCACAATGAATAGTGTAGATTGGAAACAACTAAAATAAAGTAAAGTGCCATGATGAAATTTCTTTATTAAGATTGTGATAATAACTAAAAGAGTTGAATATGCCTAGGTCATAGAGACAAGAGTTGTATAGTAAAGTTATACATGAATAGGTATCCAAGATACCTTTGCAACTAATGCATGCACAACAATGACAAAAATGATAATATAAGATACAAGTGGTTGGTAAAGGAATATTCATCATGAGAAAACTATAGAATGGGACAATGGTTTTGACTGAATTCTGCGACCTACAAGCAAAAGAAGGAAAATTTTTCTAAACCTTCCCTCTCTGATAAGCTATATTTTTTTTTTATCACATACATGTGTGAAGCATGAATTTCCCTTGGTGATTTCCTGCTACTTGAGAACAATATGTTGTATTATTTACACAATATATGATATGAAGACTAAACCAATAAGTGTTGACTCCCTGTACACATCTTATTCCTATTTTTGTGCTATGATTCCATGAGTTAAGAATTGTAACTCTTAGGAATAAAATGTTGTGAGTGGAATATTAGCTTTATTGGCATGCTTGATGTGTAATCAAATATCATAAACGCTAGATTTGATTTGATAACTGTAGCATTGAGGATTTTGTTGGGTGCTCTAAAGTTAAATATTAGGATAAAGTAAATAAATAAAGTGGTGCACTGACACAAGTTACATGATGAAAAAAATGACATGTTGGCTGCTAAATTTGTACATGATTAGGATACTAAATAATAGTACTATTCAAGGTTAGAAAATACTGAGGGTACAAGGGGTTGAATACCAGAACTTTATGCAAGATTATATACATGTTTGATTGCAAAAATATTGATGGTACAACCAATAATAAATGACAAGATGTTAATCAATTAACAACTATGAAAAGGATAGACATCTAACATATTATAACTGGATGTGATCGCAGATACCATATGGATGTCATAGGTACCATAAGATGTCATAGAATCTCATAGAATTGACAGGTTTATAATCACAAGATTACAAAATATTCATAATAGTTATATGGAAGGTTACCATAGTTGGGTTTGTCATCTGTGGGTGACCAGGTTGGAATGGGTTGTGATAGGTTATATCAAGTACATTACATTTTTAATAACAGGTTGTCACAGGTAGTCAATGGGTATATTACAAATTGTAGCAAATTGTTACACATGGATTGGGTGGTTGTAAGATTTCTTATAGGTTTACATAAAGATTGTCATAGGTAGATAACAAGTATATTTACAAGTTGTGACAGAGAGTTATAGGTAGGATGATCACAAGTTGATATCAGAATTCCCTACATATTAAGTATAGGTAATCACATATTTTGTCACTAGTAGTCGGCACAATATTTATAGGTTACAATAGAGGAATTGGTCAGAGGGAGTAAAATGGTATATAGAAGGTTCTATGACATGTTTATGACTTTTTTATCACAGATGATTACATACCGATTACCACAAGTGTGTCATAGGTTGATGACATGTTAATGTTAGGTTTTCACAAATTTTGTGCGGGTGGATGACAATGACATAATAAGTTATAATATGTTAACAAGTCATTTGACAAGATTGTATACAAGTTGTAGCATATCTACAATAAATCTTCTAACTAGCTTTGTATGTAGGATATGATAAATCATTATAGGTGTGATGACAAGAGAAACAAGCTACTCTTTATGAAAAAAATATGTATGGAAATGATCAAACTAGCAGGTATGTGACAAGTTAACGATTGATGACATATTTGGTACAACTTTGTCAATAGAATTAAATTATGTTCAACCAAAAGTTTGATCTTTGGTTAATCACCACACTAAAGAAAATAGGCAATTTAGTAGGGATTTGGAGAGACAAATTCTGGAACATGAGCATAAACACTAAGAAGTAGAGCAAAGAGAAGCTCATAATAATTTTGAAAATATAGAAGATGAATAGATGAAGGTTTATAGAAAGGAAGAGGGAGTTCTAGGAGCTAATGGAATACAAAAGCATAATGACTAGAAAAAGTTCAAACTTACTAAATTGCACGAGGAATAAAACATCAATTTGTCCATTCAAGTGCACTAGCAAAAATAAAATACTCGAAGATACATAGAGAAAGGAAAATTGGATATATAATGTTTTAAAACATATGTTGAGACACTAAGAGAAGTGAGAGATGAAAATAGTCTAGAAAACAAGATAGAAGTTTTAACGAGTGAGCTATAAGATAAGAATGGTGAAATGGAAATCCTATAGGACATGAACCAACAAGAGTGAGGGAATTTGGAAATGAAACAAATAACATCAAAGAATAGATGTTTTCATAAAGTTATCTGTAGGACCCATGCTTGTGATTAGGGAATCTGAAAGATATTTTTGACTTTGGCTTTTCACGTTATATGAAATTTCATTCTTCATAATTCATATTTAGTTATGATTGTATATATTTGATTGCTACTACCCTCGATGAAAAGAGAAAAATATTTCCATATGGATGTCTGTATATGTGTTTATATATGTGAGAACTGATTGCATATGTCATTATTGCTATGGGTTTGATGTCTTATATGTGTAACGAGGTTGAGAATGTGGATATGGTATGCTCATCAACATGGGGCAAGGATCTTCAGATCCCGTCAATGTGAAAATGGAACTAGGAAGTAGAAGATGCCCTAGGATGAAGAAATACACGAAGACAAATTTTCCATAATAGATCCATCTTGTGGGAATAAGAGGTATTGAGGACATTGCATAAAATAAGGGAGGAGGAATGTAATACCCCCACCCATTTATAATGTAGATATATGTACTTGTTATCAGGATGGTGATTTGGATGTATATTGCGGGCTTGTGTGCCTATATGTTTATAATATGTGGCCTGAATACCCATATATATATGTTATATCTTATGGGGCCAACATGACCGAGCATATGTGTCAGTGTTGGTTAAGTGGCCAGAGGACCCAAATTGTAAATATGATATAATTTGTAAATATTTTAATAATAATAAAAATACTAGATACGAAGCCACTCCATGGTAAGAGTATGAGGGGTGGTGCAACTCCATGGTGATGGGAAACAAAGTGTTGATGACAGATTCCATTAACAAAGGCACCTGGGGCCCATGTGGCTTCAAGATCACCACATTGGGCAAAAGGAGCCATTCATTGAGCAATATATATATAATATATAATATATATATATTATATTATATATATATATTATATATACTATTATATATATATATATATATATATTCTATATATATTTGTGTGTGTGTGTGTACTTGCCATGAACATTATTATTCAATATCATTTTGATAATGATCATCACTCTAAGGAGGATCATGGTTTTGGACTTTAGTCCAAAGAAACTAGTTGGTAAGCCTTGAGGTTGGGTTCTGGACTAGCTGAGAGTTCTACCGGTTTGATGGCCTAGAGGGTGCCTGGAACCCTAGAGTGGCATGGTTGTGGATTGGCACCTTAGTAGTTAGCCTAGAGGGTGTCCGGATCCATGGAAAGGATGGTTGTTGGGTTGGCACGTTGGTCATGGATATATGGTTATTTTTTATTATTCTTGTGTGTGGAGTTGCATCCTTGGCTTAGGGGTGACTTGTGGTTAAAATTGATGGACCATGTAGTCTATGGGAGGGTGGAATGTGGAGATCCTATATCCAATCAATAATTTATGCATAAAATTATCCATGTGCTTCACTTTTCTAAATTATGAATGTTATGAAGAAAAGCTAATTTGGGGGTTCTATGTTTAAATTTTGTAATTAATTGGTAATTTGTTTACATGCCAAGTTTGATATTTGCGTGTAGTTTCATTGTACACCCTAGTTTGGGATTTTGAGCACTTGTGTGCATATATTGGTTTTCATATGCATTTATATATGATTATGTGCTTCTGCTAATCAAATTATAAGTTTAGTTAATGCCATAGGTTTATTAATACTTTCATAGGTGTTCATAATTGCCATGCACAAGATTGTGTGGGAATTATTTTGTTATGCATAATTTTATTATAATGAATTTAAACCCTAAGTTTGTGTAATAAGAGTGGGTGTAAGGGTGTGTGAATTGTTTACTAATTATGCATTCTTCTAATAAATACAAATTTTGGGTTTCAAGTTGAAAAACTAGGTGATAATTATAGTGGGAATTAAGTAAATTACTAGTGGAGTCTAGTATTAAGCTGGGGTTTAATAATATTTATGTATTACGGTTTCTAACTTAGGGTGAGATTCATACAAAATTTCTAGTGGATAACTGTGGTGATCCAAGGTTCAATTATAGAAAATTATAAACCATAAACTACGAAATTCTATAGAAATGTTGGTGAATTGATGAAATTTGTATTATGGATTGTGTAATATCATCTAGCTGGAGGCCGAGGACATTACAAAAATATAGTAGCTAAGTAATTTTTTTGGTTGTGTTGGTTTCTATGCAAGTCAACGATGAAGGTTAGTGATATTCATCTCATGTTCCTAGTTTTGGATGGAAGGGGTATGTTAATAAATTATTAAACATATGAACAAAGTTGGCCATCCTTATCTACAAAATATATATAATATATATATTATAAATAAGATATTAATAATATAAATATATAATATATATATATATATATACTATATAATATATATAATCACATGTGGCAACAAAATCTAAGCAGGAAAATTCTCTTGCCAATGTGGATCCTTTAGTTGCTAGTAAGGATTCTTTCTCTTGTATAGGAAGAAGGTACATAGGTGCGGGATGGGTTTATTGTTAGTAGCTCCTGAGGTCATAATTACAGGGAGATCATGGGGATCTCTTAGGAGGTTCAAAGTGTTCCTAAGATATTGTATTAGGTCCTAGAAATAAGTCTCCACTTGGGAGATCAGTTGGTCCCATGTCAAACATTGTAGGTCATGTCACATGAACACTTGGAAAGACTAGTAGTAATGTACACGCCCACTTGGATAAAGGGAAGGAAATTTTTTTTAGGATAATGTTGGGTCATACCATATGTTTGTGTCAAGTTAGAGATAGAAACTAAAAATACTCCTAGATACATTTGGCTCATAGAGAAAGAATTAACTCCTATGTTTACTAATATATGACACGCTATTGAAGGAAATCTTGGGCAGAATGCTCAACTCCATTCCCTAAACAATCTCCTAAACTTTGTTTCTAAATATATAAGTCTCCAACACAATGAAATATATATACAATAACACACTAAACCTACCGATAATAACTTCAATTGGATGATAAACTTAGCCCTTGGTTGGGAGGCACTCTCCCTAAAATATGGCATTAATAATCCGTCATGAAAGTGGGGTTGAGAGGATCTAGTAAAAATGCACTGTAGGTTTTAACCCCATACAATAATTACTTGCATACGAATTCTAAAAACAGAAAATAAACAATGGCGAGAGCATAACACATGAAACAAATACAGACAAAGATTTTCCCCTAGATCCCAAAGCCGAGACTACCATATTGATTTTTCGTTATGTTCCTTTCAATGTTAACAATTATTATATATATATATACATCTGAACATCCATAAACCCAATCCATTAACCCTAGATTAGAACATAATCGTAGTTCCCTTGACCAGATCTACAAAATACCATGAACTGAAAACCATTGCGCCCAAAACCATGTGTGAAATCCATGCACAAAACCATAAGTAGGTTCGCCCACATATATATAACACAACCCAACACGCACAAGGGAAAAGAAGAAGATCCAAACTCTGCTAGGATGAAGAATGAGAAGAATTTTACTAAAGAATGGGAGGAATTCAACCAACAAGAAGGGGACAATTATGAGGGTAATTAATCACTATGAGGTTGAGGTTGATAATGAAGACTATAAATGTAGGTGGTTTAGTTGCTTAATTATTGAAGTTGAGATCCAATCTTTGCACAAATATGATAGAGTTTTGGGAAGATTTGAGACACTGAAATAATTATTTTTGAACCTAAAAAAAATTAAAAGATGTTGATTATAAGAAAATAAAGTACAAGGTGTAAAAGGCATGACAAATATTCCTTTAGAAAATGTTGGAGTTACCAACTCCTTATTTATGGATCAAAGTTAGGAATTCATTATCCTTAGTAGATTCAGGAGTTTCCCATTTGAAAATGGACCTTTGACCCACCAAGCCATAAGATATTGAAATTTATCTACTTATATGACCTACATATCATGTCTTAGAGAGAAACATGGAGAGGATAATAAAAATTTTAATATTGTCAACATCCATATGTACCAAGAATCTCAAGAAGTCATATCTAACTAACATAAGTAGAATAAATAAAGAACAAACACAGGGTTGATCTATGGGAAGGAGAGAATTCCTATACAAGAAATCTACCATGGAGTAAAGAAGACCAAAGAATGACCTAAGTATGTAACGAAGGAAACCTTGTTCAAGTACTAGACATCAATTGAGGTAAACACATTCATATGTCTAGAATTAGGAAGGGGGATAAGCAATAAGAAAATACCAATTGTAATAATCGTCCTTGAGATGCTGGGAGGCCTCATGATCATATTCACAATTTGTTTTCGACGTTGTGAAATCCATGAAATACATAAGGAAAATTTTAAGGATGGAAAATTATGTTGAAGTTTAAAAGCGATGGCGAGTCTCACTAGTCCATAATATGCAAACTATAAAATAATTATTGATATATTTGTAAAATTCTTAAAATTTATAATGATTTTATATATAGTCTCTATATAATGTTGTCAATTTTTAAGGTTAAATAATTTTATATTGTAAATTTTGGGTGAACCATTTTTATAAAAAATGGAAATTGGTGAATCTTTTTTGTGGAAAACTCATGGGAAATTAGCCCACTTGCAAATATTAGCCCCTAAAATTTTCTATGGAAATACATAATTACATGAATGGGATTTGAGTCTCTACATATTGGTTTCACATATACATGTTAGTTATTGATTCATGCTAGAAATATATATATAAAAAAAGTAATAACTATGGAAATGACATATGTTATAAGCACCAATGATTAACATTCATTATGAACACATTCCTTTTCCGAAGGAACCTATTAAAAAAAAATATTGCATATTTTTCAATGTTCCATATGTGCTTTAGTGCATTACATGTTATTTCTATAGGCATTTAATATTATTTATTGAATATTTTCAAATAATATAGTGTGCATCAAGAGTTTGTATTTCTATACACAACCTTAAATTTTAAAGGAAAATGCATATAAAAATCACTGTTATGATTTTATAGCCACATCTTATGAATGGAAATTGAGTAAAATCATCATGCATAGGTAGTGAGTGCTTTATTGACAACCATATTCCATAGTCTCTTTAACCTAAGATGTGTGTTTTTAATGTAATGAATTATAATATTATGTTTGTGGTTTGAAAGTTATGACATGGTAGCTATTATTTGCTTATAAATTTTATTTATTTGGTCCAATCTAAAATTCGACTAAAGGATATAGTCTTTCATGAAATCTGCATTGTCTAGGTATCTAGTTAATTGAATATTGAATAACAATAAATTGAATAAGTTTCTTAATAATCCACAAAGAAATATTTAAATATGAAGAATGGTAAATATTGCACTTATATTGTGTTCTAAATGAGCGAAGAAATACTGGAAGTTATCTCCCATTCATAAATGATATATGCACATCACATATTATGAGTGCCTGGATTTTAGTCCTTTTCCTACAAGGTGTCACCATGTTCGTTAATACAAAAATATCCCTTTCCATTGTCAAATTTGAAGAGATTGGGTTATAATGGTTCATAAGACGCTAAAGGTGACTACATTACCCAATCCATTAAGTTAACACAACACATTCCCTTGGCTATCTTTTAGAAAGGGAATACTATCTATGCATAATAAGAGGACATCCACTCATAATCTAAGAATATACTCAACAAATTAATAATTACATTTTACAAACATTTTATATGTCACCATAAAATAATACCATAAGCCTTATAAGAATACACTAGAGTTCTTGGACACATTTCAGAAGGCATCATTCTCCAACATACAACAAGATAAATGTTATTATCAAGAGTACTTTATTTAGTACAAGAGCACTTGGAAACTATAAGATTGATTTAGATATGATTGGGGCCATTTTTAAATTTTTTGAAAGCCTCTACTTAAGATCTTTAGAAACTAACAAATTATTAACAAATTTATATTGAAATTCATGTAGCTACCAACATACACAATTCTCATGTTAAGCACAACCAAGATGTTCTTAAAATACAATAGAGAAAATTTTGTGCTCCTATGGGCTAATTTCATTTAGAAGAATGTATTTTATTAAATATAATAGAGCCTCGATTACATTCCAAGATTTGGAGGTCCTAGGAAAAGAAACATCTGTAATCAAAGTTTAGTCTTTTAAGTGGAGTGAGCCATAAAATTCTCTAATTCAAAAATTTTAAATGAGCAAGAGATTTCCGTCTAGATAGTCGAGTCCATGTTTCACATATATATTTTTGTATTATATTTTACATTTCTTTGACGAGTTTTTTACCTACACTGAAACACTATATCATTATATTGAATAAAACAATGATATATGCGAGTAAGTGACATTCAAATATTATACCAAGAAACAATATTACATACACTAAGACATTAATGTATATAGAGAAGTGTTACTGATCTATGTAGGGAATCGATACAATCCATAAACTTGTCTTTGTGTGTTTTTGGGAGACAACCCCATTACCCAACACCTTGCTTTGTCCCAAACAATGAACATAACAACAACTCCCACAAATCCAATCCCTACTCCAATCCCTAATGCTAACAAAGATATTTTTTCATTTACATAGATCAACCATCTTTCTTTAACAATATTGCCACTACCATTGTCTCTTTCCATTGTTGTATTTGACTTCACATTTTGCTTGCATGGTGGTAGAGCGAGCCCACATAAGCGCTTATTGTTCTGAAATGAAGTCACAGTAAAAGTGTAGAATTGTGTCCCTCTTGGGATTTCCCCACATAGGTTATTATATGAAAGATTAAGCGAAGCCAACATTGATAATTTGCAGAGTTCTCGAGGAATTTCTCCATGCAATTTATTTTTGGCCACGGTTAACTCCTCTAGAGTAGATATGTCACCAAGGCCTACAGGTATTTTCCCTTCCAATTGGTTCCAAGATAAATTCAACAATCGCAAGCTATTCATACTTGCTATGCTTACAGGGATTTTTCCAGTAAGATTATTCATAGACAAATCAAATATCCTGTTATTTTTGCCACACATATGGCATGATATATTCAATCCCTTTTTATGTCTACTGCTATTTCATATCCATGCTTGATCCCTTGTGAAGATTTGTTTATTGCAAATCCTTGGAATCTATCAAGATCAGATGGTCTTTCTCCACTAAATTTATTATTGGATAAATCCAACACAAACAACTTGCTGAGACTTGTAATCCACTGAGGAATACTACCATGAAGCTTATTATAACCAACATTTAAAACTTGCAAGTCACCAAAATTTACGATGTATGGAGGAAGCTCACCTGTAAACCCATTGTGTCTTAAATTTAGCACCAAAAGTTTTGTGCAATTGGCCAATGATGAGGGCAAAGTCCTAGTAAAGTTGTTGGAAGAAGCAGAGAAAACAATTAAATAAGTCCAATTATAGATGCCTTCAATAGGAATGGGTCCCTCTAATTTGTTTTGTGATAGATCTAATTCTCGAAGTGAAACTAAACCATTGATATTGTTAGGAATACTCCCAAAAAAGCTATTATTATAGATGTTAAGTATACGAAGGGCTTTTAATTGGCCTAAGCTATATGGAATTTGACCAATTAATTTGTTTGAATACAAATATAAATATTCTAATGATTGAAGTTTTCCAATTGTATTTGGAATTACCCCTGTCAAACTATTGTTTGAGAGGTGAAGGAGTTCAAGCTTTCTCAAATTTCCTATTGTCCTTGGTATTACACCTGTGAAACTATTGTTAGAAAGAAAAAGATATTCAAATTTAGTTAAGTTAGTAATAGCTTCAGGATTTGACCACTTAATTTATTTGAAGACAAATTTAAGAAAGTTAGTGAATAAAATCTACTTATAAAACTTGGAATTGTCCCGTCAAAATGTTATCGGCCAGAGCTGAAAGAGTTAATTGATTCAAACTTGCTAGAACTATAGGAATATAACCAGTCAACTTATTCCCCGCGAGATATAAAGAAGTCAACTGATCCAAATTTTTGAGTGTCATAGGAATATTACTGCTTAATTTATTATGATTAAGATTTAAAGAGGTTAAGTTAATGAAATTGGCCAAGGTTCCAAAAATGTTATTAGTAAGCACATTGGAAGATAAATCTAAAGATGTTAATTTGGTCAGGTTGGCCAAGCCTTGAGGTATGGTAGTGATTCCGACGCCGGAAAGACTTAATTTAGTCAACATGGTCAAATTGGCAATGGCTGTAGGTATACTCCTGGTGAGGTTAAAACTAAGACGTAAAGAAGAGAGGGGTAGACGGAATATTTCCAAAGGAATAGAACTGGAAATATTAAAGCTATGAATGGATAGAGATATTAAATATTTATATAATAAAACAGCTAAAAATAATATGTTCTTTTATTTAATTTTTATTCATAAGTATGAGACCAAATTGTCATGTTGTGTTTAGTATTAGAGACCACAGTATTTGTGCAAAAATCATTTTTTCTAATAAGAAACTTATAGAAGTAAGGTTATTGAAATGTATTAATTAATATAATTAAATTTCCAACCAATTATCCAAAAATTTATCAATCTATATTTTTAGTATATTTTTAGTTTCCTTATTTTTTAAGAGGAATAAAAAAATAGTATTGTTCTAATAAATTTGCCCAGCAATTTGGTATTTAGTATTATGGTTTTTAAAGTATTAGTTACGACTAACCACATATATAAGACATGGGTGTTACTCTTGGAGTCTTAATAACAACTAACATGGGATATCGTCCATATCGGCTCACATATGAATATTAATGGTCATTCAATTAATTTAAATCAATGAATTTTATGTATATGTAGATATAAAAATTTAAAAT
>APFE030200220.1:0-11943 GCA_000404065.3 Pinus taeda | reverse complement strand
AAAAAATTAATATAAGAAGGTTATAATATATATGGTTTAGAGTAATTTATAAATGAAATTAATTTTTTTGAAAGATGTTTTTTTTAGCTAATTTTAATCAAATTCAGTAGAGAGTTTTAGAAATTTGAGATTAAGTTATTTAATCAACATAATTCAAGTGGCTTAAGGAATTTTCAAGGTGTTAAATCCTATTTAGATATTCAAAAATACATTTTAAACAACAAAAAATCTCATTCTTGCTTGAAATTGTATCACCAAATTCCAAAAAAAAAAAATATTTTGCCTATAAATTAAACTATACCTAATATATATTAATATAATTAATTAATTATATTATTAGTGATGGTTCCCTCTCCTAATATAATTAATTAATTATATTAATAGTGATGGTTCCCATCCCTATTCTTATCTCGTGATGGTTCCCTCTCCCACTGAATGTTTCGTAAGAAAACTCATATGGAGCAATATCTTCATGCTAGTTCCCACCATTTCCCAACCCAGAAGTTGTGGGTTCTCAACACCCTTGCTACTCGTACCTTAAGGATCTTTGATGAAAAGAGCTTTAAGGAGGAGAAATCCATCTCCTTAATGTCTTTGTTGAGAACGGTTATAGTAGACACTTGGGACAGAAGGCTTTCCTCAAAGCTGCTAAGAAGTCCTTCACTAAAAGGGATAAGAAGGAGTGGATTCCTGGTTTCCATCTTCTGTTTGTTCAGGGGGCCATGGATAGGATTGTGTGGATTCTTAAGGAGCATAATGTCCCATCGACCTTTAGACTTCTTAACACCATTCGTAAGTCCCTCAGATAAGTGAAGGATCCTATCGACCCCAAGGACATGAAAGGGGTTTATATTATTCCTTGTTCATGTGGGACCCCCTATATTCGTGAGACTGGTTGCTCCATTAATCAAAGGATTAGTGAGCACGCAGCTGACCTTAAGCATAGGAGGGCCAAGTCTTCTGCGTTAGCAGAGCATGTGTAGAAAACCAATCATCATGTATGTATCGAAGAGGCTAGTGTTATTCCTAGAGTGTCCCAATTCCATCATCAGAAATCTAGGGAAGCGCTTGAGATTGAAAAAAGGCCGAACAATCTCAATAGGGAGGATGGCCAGAAGATCAGTAGTTGCTGGGTTCCAACCCTCTCCTCCTAGTCGTTGTCTTCTTGTCTTCCCCTCCCTTTGTTTAGTCTTTTCTTATTGCTTTTTAAAATTTCCCCTAGTTTTCTGTTTCTTGTGGCCTTTGTTCTTTATGATTGATTTAGTTGGTGTTTTTATGCTAATAAAGCTATGATAATTTTAACCCTTAAGTTAACCTTATTTTTAAATATTAGAATATTATTTCTTCCCTTAAATTACTTTAATATTTATATATTAACTATTAAAAGTGAATAATTAATTTATTTATAGTGTTAATACAGTCCCTTTTCAATAAATATAACTAAAATTCCTATTATAGCTTTTATAATTAACGACTCTAATTTTTAGTTTTAACAAGCTTGGTTTACTTACCATTCATTGAAATTATTTTATTTAATTTATTATTTAATATAGATTTTAATACATTATTATAATTTAAATTACTCTTTATCATACCCTTATATTACTCTATATTTATTTAACTTTGATAAATAAGTATTATTTTAAAATTAATCTAGTTTATAATTGATTGATTTTAATATTCATTTATAAATAAGGGTATGAAACAACCCTTTAACTTATATTTTAATAAGAATATATCTAGCTATTTATATATTGCTCTATTATTTATATATTTAATAACTTTTTTAACTAACTTTTAGTTATTCTAATGTTGAGATATAATAACTTTGTTAATTAAATTAATTTAGGTTATAATTTTATTTTTTAATGCATTTTTATAATGGTGAGTGTATAAAAAGGGTCCATCTTATAACTAACTGGGCTAACTTATGTAATTAAATAATGGTTATTATTATCATGTCTTAACTAACCGGTCAAATCTAGTCGTTATCAATATAGCCGTTACCTGAATATAGTTGTTGGAGGTTCTGCTCTATCTATTTAACATGCAAAGCCTGATCTGTTCATTCAACTTGTCCTGATGATGAACCACACTGGTTGGTTCGAAACGCGTCGACAAATGAAATATCATGTGATTTACACCGAAAAATCTCTCTTAAACTTGACAAAGATCACTGAAGCCTCATACAATAATTAACTAATTAATTTATACTTTAAATTAAAATATAATTTTTTCCAAAATTGAAATAATTATATTTAATACTTATTTTAATATACTTACTTAATGTTGAAATGGTTATTAAAATAAAAAAAATAATTAAATTAAAAATGATTTAAATATTTTATTGATAGTTAACTCTAAATATATTTTACTTATTCAGTAAAAAAACTCAGGGTTAACAAAAAATCTTTAATATATTATAGTAAATTTAAAATTTTATATAAATTGAACTAAAAATATTGGTAAATTAAAACGTGTCCTTTATTTTTTCTTTTTTCTAATGAAAAAACCTCTTGAAATAGGCTGTAGAAGTAGTAATTAATATAATTAAGTTTCTAACAAATTATGTAGAAAATTCTCAATCTATATTTTTAGTTTCCTTATTATTCAAAAGGAATAAAAAAATTATCTTTTATGTATAATTGTTTTACAAAATTTACCTCTATTAACATTTTTATTTTTCTCTCATTCTCCCACTCATACTAATAAAATTAGAAAATACATTGAAACTTCATGATATGGCAATGTTTTCCTTATCTACAAAATTTGTCATTTCTTAGCCCCACTTATGTCAAATCAATACAAATAACTCATATGGAAATGTTTTCCTTATGTACACAATTTCTCATTTCTTAACCCCACTTATGTCAAATCAATACAAATAACTCATATGATGGAAGCTTCACAATATGGTAATGTTCTCTTTATAAAAAAATATCATTTCTTAGCCCCACCCAAGTCAAATCAATACAAACATCTAACATGCTTTATTAATTAATACAACTAAGTTTCTAATAAAATATTGAGAAATTTCTCTACTTATTTTTTTAGCCTCCCTATTTTCCAAATAAAATAAAACATTTCTCTTTAATCATTACTGCCCAACAATTTATATCACTATCAACAACTTTATTCTTCTCTCACTCTCTCAATCCAACTCATAAAGTTAGAAAATACATTGAAATTCCATGATATGATGACTTTCTCTTTATCAACAAAAATTCTCATTTCTAGTTTCACTTGCCCAACAATTTATATCTCTATCAACAACTTTATTCTTCTCTCACTCTCTCAATCCAACTCATAAAGTTAGAAAATACATTGAAATTCCATGATATGATGATTTTCTCTTTATCAACAAAAATTCTCATTTCTAGTTTCACTTAAATCAAGTGAATGCAAATAACTAATAAAATTAGAAAATACATTGAAATTTCATAATATGACAATGCTCTTTTTATCAACAAAATTTTTAATTTTATAACCCTACTCAAGTAGAGTCAATGCAAATAACCCTTAAGGTTGGAAAACATATTCAAATTATGATTTCTCATACTTAAACCAAGTGAATACAAATAATCCATAAAATTGAAAAATACATTGAAATTTCATAATATAATGATGTTGTTTTTATCAACAAAATTTCTCATTTTCTAATCCACTTAAATCAAATCAATATAAATAACCCATTATATTTTTTTTATCAACAAAATTTCTCATTTTCTAACTCACTTAAAACCAAATCAATATAAATAACCCATATAATCTTCACATAAAGTAATGTTCTCTCTATCAACTAGATCCCCATTTCCTACCCCATTTAAGACCATTAAAATACCTTATTTATTATGTAGTATAATAGTTTTTTTTTATTAATGAAAAATTACATTGTTTTATTTTCTTTATATCTAATTCAATACAAAACCATATGAACATTTCTAATTTCTTGTTTTGTAATTTTCTTAACTTTTCTCACTCCATCATTTTTTTCATTTTCCCCCTTTTTAATTTCTTCTTCATAGTTTTTAAAACGAAATATAATGGATTTTAATAATGTGATGATTTTTTTATATTTATATTATAGTAAAAAATATTACTAAATTAAAACTTAATTATTAAAAAAGTTATCACATTAAGAAATATAAAGTTAACATAAAAATATCATTACCTATATTTATTAAGATTTACATATTAACTAAAAAAAATATTCCCATAATAAATTATAGTATAATATTCATATAATTTGAAAAAATATTGTAATAATTATTTAGAAAACTAAATTTTCTAAATATTAATGAAACATAATATAATAGTGGAAAAATTATAATATATATATATATATTATATAAAAAATATATATATAATATATAAATATATATATATAATTTTAATGTAAAAAATTAAAAAGAAATTAGACGTTAATAATATAAGATTGGAGAGTCTAGGTTTTCAAAATTTAAATTCATATCATGTGTTATTACTTGTAGAAAAATGTAGAGTAAGTGTGAAACATCTGACATTTAAAAAAATATCTATATAGATAAATGCCTTCATCGTAACTCACCATCTCCCAACACAAGAATCTATTGTCCTTAACACCTTAGCCATTAGGGCCATTTAAGATTCTGCACCCCAAATTTTTGAAAAAGGAAAATCCCATTTAACTAAAGTCTTCTTATCTAATGGCTAAAAATATTTAAAAAAAAAAGCCTTACATTCATTTATCAACCCCAAAACCTTCAAATCCTTGTCCAACCCCACAGCCAAAGTCACCCTTCCTTACACCCAAGCGATCATTGTTCACATCTAAAAAGACCTTGCAAAAAAGAAAATTAAAACTATCTTTAAACCTCACACCACCCTTTTACAATTATTCTTGTGTTAATGATCGATCTCATCCAATTACTCCCTTAGGATTTATCAAATTCCAAGTTCTTGTGGAATAACCTACATTGGCCAAATAAGAAGATATTTTTAAAGAATATATAGTTGAAAACCAACACAATATAATATCTAAATATTCCTTTGTTGAGCATTCTCACAATTCAAACACTTTATTAACTTTGTGTTGGGGTAGTTTAGTTAAAATTCACTTGGTCTAGTTACTAGTGGTTTTCATTCTCTGGGTTTATGAGAACCCATGGTATTGAACGATAGTATTCATGTGGAATATAACATATTGAAAGGTAGAAAGAATCCATGCTAATTTGTCCTAGTGGCCATTGGGATCACAAGCAACAATGTATTTAGACACCACCACTTCTCCCAATTTCGTGATCTTAACAATTGGTATTAGAGTTGTGATCAATGTTGTTGTGTGTTTATCAAAGCATGGTTACGAATGACCAGAGTTCTATGAGAAATACAGAGAAGACATGGGGAATAAAAGTGCCCATGTTGGCAAGAAATCTAAGATGCCCAAAGATGGCAAAAATATTTGTAGGAACACGATGTTAGCGCTTGACTAGAGGAGGAGATGAGGTTCATGATTTGAAGGAGAGCTTTGTGACATATGCAAATCATGCATCATTGTGGCCACATGGTGGAACACATATTGAGACTTCTGATGGTGGCTTAGAGGTTGTGGATGTGGTTATGATGAAACCCTTAGAAATATGTGATCAGGAGGTGTGGTTGTGTCTACAAGCATGAGAATGAGAACCCTAGAATGCAATGAATTAGGAGATGGAAAAAGTAGAGTCTCCAAGAGGTAGTGGGAAATAGGTAGCATTGTGCATCAGTGCTATCAAGTTTGTGAAAAATGGGTTTAAGATGAGGAAAGTAGTTGTTACATGGATAATTAAGTTCATGTGCGAAGTGAGTTTGTAAGCTATAAGCGAGTGAGACACAACACACTAGTTGGAGTAAGCCATGAATAGTGAGGTAAATGTTATGCTACTGAGTGAGTGATCCTACCAAATGTGAAGGGTGTAGTTGAGAATTGTAAATGTGGGGCTTATGACATGTAAACCTGAGTGTCCTACAAGATGTGGAGAGACCAGGGGAACAATCTAAGCCTTGGATATATGAGTGCCAATATTGCTGATGGTATGGAAAGGGGTTTGATGCCTCTAGCATATTCTTGAAATGTTGGGAAGATTGTACAAATGTGCAGGGTTATGGAAATGGGAGCTTGTTGAAGCGTTGATCAACGAGAATGACCATGCTAAAATGAAACAGACTAAAGAGGTAAGTTTTGTTGATGTTAAAAAAGAAAAGAAGAATGGAGACAGTAAATCAATTTTCTAATCCTTGGAGTTGCACGTGGAATAAATATTAAGGTGAGATATGGATGGAAGATGGGTTCATTTTTGAAAAATATTTAGGTGATTCAGATTTTATGAAGGATTTAATTGAAATGCATATATAAAAAAAAAACATAAAGATACAGTGAAAAACAAAATTTCAATTCATTAATAACAAAGTATTGGAAATTGTTTACATGTAGAACATAAATAAACTAGCTCATGTGATGGTAGCTTATCTCTAAGAGTGGCAGCTACATGTCTTCTAAACCGTGTCACAATGAGGCTTGAAGGCTTATTTATTATTGAGAAATAATGGAAAACCTTAAAAATCTAAAAACCTAACCGTAGGAGATGAAGCGCCAAAATTTAGTGAGCCTCGTAGGGGTAAATTAGTAAATCCACTTCCTTGGGTCATAAATTGGAACACGATCCCAGTTTGATGCATATGATACCTCGTTAGAAAGATATAACTGAAGACTACAAATTTCAACTCCAAACCCTTTCCAAAGGTTATCAGTTTTCTTGTTTTCCACAAAAATGTTGTTTTGGCCTCAAAACAAGTGACATTCAAATATTATACCAAAAAAATATTATATACACTAAGAAATTAATGTATATAGATAAGTGTAATTGATCTGTGTAGGGAATCAATACAATCCTTAAACTAGTCTTTATGTGTTTTTGGGAGATAACCTCATTACTCAACAACTTGCTCTATCCCAAAAAATGAGCATAGAAACAACTCCCACAAATCCAATCCACACTCCCATACCTAATGTTGTCAAAGATATTTCTTCTTTTACATAGCTCAACCATGTTGTTTTAACATATTTCACTACCATTGTCTCTAGTCATTCTTTTATTTGACTTCGCATTTTGCTTGCATGGTGGTAAAGCTAGCCCACATAATCACTTATTATTCTAAAATGAAGTCACAGTAAAAGAGTAAAACAGTGTCCCTATTGGGATTGGCCCACAGACATTATTTGATGAAAGTTTTAGAGAAGAAAATAGTGATAAGTTAAAGGGTTCTTGAGGATTTCTCCATATAATTTATTTTTGGCCAAGTTCAACTCTTCTAGCATAGATATGTCACCAAGACCTACATGTAGTTTCCCTTGCAATATGCTCTAAGATAAATTCAACAACCCCAAGCTATTCATACTTTCTATGCTTATAGGGATTTTTCTAGTAAGATTATTGATAGTCAAATCAAATGTCTTCTCTGTTTTCCACACATATGAAATATTATACTCGATCCCTTTTATGTCCCTTTCCATTCATATTCATACTTGAACCCTTGTGAAGATTTTTTTATTGCAAATCCCTTGAGTCTATCAAGATAAAATGGTATTTCTCAGCTAAATTTATTGTTGGATAAATCCAACACAGACAACTTGCTGAGATTTCTAATCCATTAAGGAATAGTGCCTTAAAGGTTATTATAACCAACATTTAGAACTTGCAAGTCACCAAAATTTATGAGGTATGGAGGAAGCTCACCTATAAATCCACTGTGTCTTAAATTTAGCACCAAAATTTTAGTGCAATTGGCTAATGACGAGGGAAAAGTCCGAGTAAAGTTGTTGGAATAAGCAGAGAAAATAATTAATTAAGTCCAATTATAGATTCCTTCAATATGAATGGATCCCTCTAATTTGTTTTGTGATAGATCTAATTCTTTAAGTGAAACTAAACCATTTATATTGTTAGGAATACTCCTGAGAAAACTATTATTATAGATGTAAAATATACAAAGGGCTTTTAATTGACCTAAGCTATATGGAATTCGATCACTCAATTTGTTTGAATACAAACTTAAATATTCCAATGATTGAAGTTTTCCTATTGTATTTGGAATTACCCCCATCAACCTATTGTTTGAGAGTAAAAGGTATTCAAGTTTTCATAAGTTTCCTATTGTATTTGGAATTACCCATGCCAAACTATCATGGGAAAGTAAAAGGTATTCAATTTTTCTTAAATTTCTTATTGTACTTGGAATTACTCTTGTCAAATAATTTTTATCAAAGATAAGGCATTCAAGTTTTCTTAAATTGGTAATGGCTTCAGGAATTTGACCAACTAATTTAAAGCCAAATTTAAGTAAGATATTGAATAATGTTTTCTTATGAAACTTGGAATTGTCCCTGTCAACTAATACCCGCAAGAAATAAATAAGATAATTGATTAAATTTTTTGGGGGTTATAGGAATATTACCACTTAACCTATTATCATTAAGACTTAAAGTGGTTAATTTTTTCAAATTGGCCACAATTACAAAACTTTCATCTGTGAACATATTTGAAGGCAAATCTAAATAGGTTAGTTTGATCAAGTTGGCAATCCCTTGAGGTACATTAATGACTCTCATGTCGTTAAGACCTAATTCTGTCAACATGGTCAAATTGATAATCGTTGTAGGTATACTCCCTCTGAGGTCAAGACTGAGAATTAGAGAGGAGAGGGGTAGACGAAATATTTCAAAAGGAATAGAACCATAAATATTTAAGCTTGAAATGGATAGATGTGTAAAGTGTATCAAATTACCGAGCCAATGTGATCTATTACCTAAAAACTTGTTACCTTTCATATGTTAAATTATACCTAATATATATTAATATAATTAACTAATTCATTCTTTATTTTTAATTTAAATAAGAATTTTTGAAGAATTAAAATAAATATAGTATTTATATTTATTTATGGGACTTATATTTGACATTTATAAAATAAACAATAATATTTAAATTTTTACACATTGTCTAAATATTTCTATGGGAATAGTATAATCCTAACTACTATCAATATATTATAATTTATGGGATACAGTAATAAAAATTAAGTTTAATAAAAAAAATATTAGTAAATTTAAAAATTTATATAAACTTGAAGGAAAAGTATTGTAATTTTTTTTGCCTAATGAGAAACCACTTGAAATAGGGTTGTAGAAGTGTATTAATTAGTATAACTAAGTTTCTAACAAATTTTCCAAAAAAATTCTCGATTTATATTTTTACTTTCTTTATTTTCCAAGAGGAATAACAAAATTAACTTTATGTATAATTGTCTTACAAAATATTTATCAAAAAATTTCTAATCTCTTAGCCCATCTAGGTCAAGTCAATACAAATATCTTACATTCTTTATTAATTAATACAACTAGGTTTCTAATAAAATATGAACAAATTTTCTACTTATTTTTTTAGTCTCCCTATTTTCTAAATGAAATCAAACATTTCTCTTTCATCATGATTGTCCAACAGTTTCTATCTCTATCAGCATCTTTATTCTTCTCTCGTGATCTCAATCCAACTCATAAAGTTAGAAAATACATTGAAAATCGATGATATGATGGCGTTTCCTTTATCAACAAAATTTCTCATTTTCTAACTTCACTTAAATCAAGTGAATACAAATAACCCATAAAATTAGAAAATACATTGAAATTTCATAATATGATGATGTTATTTTTATCAACATTAAAATTGTGATTTCTCATGTTGGAGCCCTACTTAATCCAAGTGAATACAAATAACCTGTAAAGTTAAAAAATAAATTGAAATTTCATAATATTATGATATTCTTTTTATCAATAAATTTTCTTATTTTCTAACCTCACTTAAATAAAATCAATAAAAATAACCCATAAAATTAGAAAATACATTGAAATTTCACAATATAATGATATTCTCTTTTTTAGCGTAAATCACATAAAATTTCATTTGTCGATGCATTTGGAACCAACTAGTGTGGTTCATCATCAGGACAAGTTGAAGAAACAGATCCAGCTTGGCATGTTAAATAGTCTGAGCAGAGTCTCCAATGGCTAAATTTGATCAACAATGATTTATGTGATTTACGCTGAAGAATCTCTCATAAATTTGACATGGATCACAGAAGCCTCAATTCTACAAATCCAACCATGTTAATGCTATTGCAAGGTGATTTTGAGGACATAGATACTCCTAATTCATGGCTACTCAAGACACATGTTAGGCATGCTAGTTATCTCACAGCTCACATTAGCTAGCAAAAAATATATGTATTGATAAAGAAAATACATTTTAATATGACAATATGGTCCATAAATAAAATATTTCAATACCCATGTTAAATAAATAAAAAATCATCTTGACTACATATATAATATGGTTTAAGAAAAAACATGGATATATCATATTAAGTAATTGACAAAAGGAATTTTTTATAATTAAAACATTTCAACTAGCTTCACTATTCTACAATTTGACCATTTTTCACTTATACTGTTTTGTCAAATTTGTGTGAAACTTAGACAAAGATTTATCAAAATTACAAGTTTAATTAGCACAAAAAAAATAAAAATAAAAATCAAATCGTTGTATTTATTCATATATTTTGAATCTACATTGATATAATTATTAACCAAGATTTTTATTAAAACCCTTTGCGTGAATATTAATTAATAATTATAATATTATATTAATAAATTACCTTCAACTCAAGAAGTTGTGCGCCGCTGCTACCTCTGCGAGCAGCCCCCTGCGAACCCTCCTCATAGCCATGGTTTCAGAGGGAGGCTCTGAGCCTCCTTCCTCCCTCCCTCCTGAGCTCCTGGCCTTCAAGCAGCTAGTGGGAGACTGCAACAAGCACCCAATTTCAGCCTCCCAACAGAAGTTCGTCAAGAATATGGAAGCAATCCCGACCGTCACCTTTCCAGCTGAAGAACCCTGTCATACTGCTTGAATATCACAGAAAGAGGACTCGTCGGCCAGTTCACTGGGTTATGGCCATCACCAAGAACCATAGAATCGTGTGTGCAATGCAACTGGACACAGTTGGTTTCAAAAGGAATAAAATTCCACTTCATCGGTAAGTGTTATTTCGTTTTCATTTTTGATTGCATTGAAGATAGGAACCTCATCTTTTGAAATGGGCCATACTTCATGGGTCCCCAGGGTCTGTACCTGAACAAATGGACACCAGACTTTGATCTAGCCCAAGATGTGCCCTCGGTTGTCCCTATCTGGTGCGCCTCCATCATTTACCCTTGCACTATTGGAGTATGAAGACTTTAGAAACCATCAGAAACACCCTTGGAAAATACATTGACAGAGCAGACAGGAAGGGACAATACTCTTGTGCCAAAATTTGTGTTGAGGTTGATCTGGATGTTGGGCTTCCAGAAGCCATAAAACTAAAATTGGCAGAATGGTCTCATGTACAAGAACTGGATTACAAGCAACTACCTTTCAAGTACAGGCATTGCCATGGATATGGGCATTTTGCAAGAAGCTGTAAAAAAAATCGAGGAAGAAGCAGAGAAAATGAAAGGAGATCAATGGACAACTGTGTAGAAGATGGCCTCATCAAAGTAGCACAGTAAACTGAGAGGTAAAGGGGCTCAAGCGGGACCCATTGTGCCATCCACAGAGCTACAGCCAGAAGGGGCAGTACCCCCTAGAATAGACCTTCCCTCAAATTCCTTCGTAGCTCTCAGTACACAGGAAGAATCCCCTATTATAGAAAGTGATGTAGAACAACAGGCCAATCCCCCATTAATCGAGGAAGGAAATGCAGGGGTTTCCCTTGCCCAAACCAACTCCCCAGAAAAAGGCTCTTCACCATCCTCTTATGCAGACATGATAAGAAAGAAGCCCTCAAAATTGACAGGCTCATTGGAAGAGGAGACATTTGAAAGGCCCTCAT
>APFE030200206.1:53847-86292 GCA_000404065.3 Pinus taeda | reverse complement strand
CCAAACATGTGGATGGGACAGATATATTGGGCATTTGGGATTCCTTCCTCCCAATCTTCAGGCTCCCCCAGGTCAACCAATTCCCTGACCTGATTCACCTATGTGTTGTATGCTATGATTCCACTTAGAGAGTTGTGCTTGACCCTTCAGGCTCAGTTGTATTCTACATGACCCCTGCGGCCATTAGAGAGATGCTACAGTTTAAAACTGAGAAGAAATTGGTTCCCTTGTCTTTATTGGATCTGATAAACAAAGGAGCTAGAATGCTGACAGATGCACAGATCACAAAGCTGAACCAATTATTTATCAACTCTGACACTGTGGAATACCCTCCTATATTTGCTGGTTGCCTCAACCAATTGGGTGTTGACCTTGCAGATATGATCAGTTCCATCTTGGGTTATAAGTCAGTTGAGTATATTTATGAAACTATATTAGTGATGATGACTATGTTCTCCCCTGGCAAAACTCCAATCTGTTATGACTATGCCACCTACATATCAGATAAGATGCATGAGCAGTGTATGAACCTATCAAGAGAGAAGGTGTTCAGATACACCTCATACATCTACCACTTAATTCTATATTATCAGCATGAGAAATTCTCCTTCATTGTCAAAAGAACGGATGCACAAGGCAATCGAAGGTCGGTAGTGTACTGGAGCTCAGTTTTTCACTGCAGAGCCTACTCTCCATACACTTACTATGAGTTCATAGACCTCTTCATCCACCCAGCCATGTCTCTGTTCTTGAGCTCACCTCCTCCAAGACTGACTGATGAGATGCAGAGAATCCTGCAGTTGTCCAAAGTGTACAGCATTGGGGATTGGTATTTTTACCAAAACTACACCGTTATCAGAATATATGGTTGTGAGCTACCCCCATACAGACTTCCCAAGTATGTGCCCATGAGACTATTTGCCCTTGAATACTTCAGGCAATTTGGGAATGCTGATATGATACACTTCTCAGGCAAGGGCAAGAAGACACAGCTGAAAGTGAAAAATCAATTGGGCCACCTTGTTTTGAACAAAAGGGAAGGCTGGAAAGAAGCTGATAGAAAGCTAGAATGCCTTGGCCCGAAGACCAGTTTCCTCTGGAAACCCTATGACCCTAATCACTCCATATCATTCAGAAGGCTCAAATATAAGCTCTCTAGTTATGACCATGTAAGTTTGCCCCACATTGAAAAATATGCCAACCAACCAAAATGGAAAAGGGGCACACTGGAGGAACTGGTCACACAAGAATAACTGAATGAGAGAGCAAGAAGACATCTTCTGAAATTGGCTGACTTGGAACTTCCTGCACAGGTATTCTCTCTGCCAAAGCCTCAAGCAGGAGCAGCTGCCTCATCCTCCACAGCACATCAACAGGCAGTCCAAACTACAAACCAAGCTCAGAGCAAAGGCAAGGAAAAAGAAATAGAGCAACAGGTACAACAGGCACAGGTTCAACAACCCCCACAGGTACCACAGCCACAAAAGGAACATCCAGGGCAAGGAGAACAAACAGCAGAGGCCCCAATGGCCACACAGCAGCAGCCAACACAAATGGCACCTCCCAGGCAAGACTCAAGGATTGACTCTTCTATCCTCCAAACCCCTCAAAGGGAGGATGTAAACAGGAAAAGGGACAGAGAGACTCCCCTTACTGCCTCACCAACTCAAGGGGAGAAGAGGCAAAGGTTAAACCCTTTCTCTGAAGAAGAAATGCCAATGGGGCAGACTTCAGGTACAGGCCTGCCCAGCATGGAGGCCTCATCCAGCTCCTTCCAACAAGAGCAAGAAAGGGCAGCAGGAGGAGAAGTTAGCTCCTCAGGCCATCAAAGGGAAGGCAAGAAGAGCATCAAGCATCAATTCAAGGACATCAAAAAGAGAAATGAACCCTTGAGGCTGCAGTTATATAATCATTTATTGAAAATGGCTCCCACAAACCAGCAAAGACTCATGTCTGCATATGATGCACATGAAGGAAAAATGATTATGAGCCATTTTACTCCAGCAGTGCAGCAACCACAGTCAGCTGCAGATTATATCAGGACCAACCTTGAGGTCATGTCCAAGGAAATCCACCCAATGGATCAAATCGAACTACACAAACAAACGGGTGAGATGGTATATGCCACCTTGGCAGATAAAACCTTGGTGAACTATAGGCTGCAAAATAGCCTAAATAACACCACGGCACAACTTGAGCTGGCAAGGGCTTCCTCTCAAGCTAAAGACAATAGGATCAAAGCTCTAGAGGAAATCATAATAGAGCTTGGACATGATCCTAAAGATGTCAAAGTAGTGCAGGAGATTTTGAAGCTGAGGGATGCTGATATGGCAGCATTGAGAAAAATGGTAAAGATCCCAGCAACTCTTCATCCTCAAACATAAGAGATTGCCCAGCTCAGACAAGATAAGGATGCAGCTGCTATGCTGATGACATTATATAAAGAGCTCATCCACACCCAAGAGAAGCTGCAGGAATCAGAGGCTACCCTGCAGGAAGCATTGCAGCAAAAGGAGGTAGGACAAACCTCACAAACTCCTCCAGAAACAATAAATCTTGAGGAAACCCCTCAAACCGCTGCCCCTCCCAACCAGCAGACACAACAGGCAGCACCATCCACCTCAGCACCAACAACAGAGCAGGCTGAAAGCCTCGACATGCAAAAGCTGAGGAATGAAATTCAAGCCTTGGAGTCTCAAATGTTAGAGTTAAATCAAGCCAAAGACACTCTGGCAAAAATCAATGAGAAATATGACAAGTCCAAGCAGAATGTGGCTGAAAGAGAAAGGGAGGTAAAGGCTCTTAAGAAGAGAATAAATGAGCTAGAAAAAGAGCTCACACTGGAAAAGGTGACATCTTAACTCAAGAGGGTCATGTGGGCCAATATTTGCCAGTCCATCACAGACCAGTGGGAGTACATTGAAGCCGTCCATGAGCAAATAACGCTCATTGGAAAAGCACACAGAGAGATCCAACGGGCAAGGGCATCTCTAGGCAATATGCCTGAGATTGCCACTAAAATGATAAATGTGCTGAACTACAGGACAAGCTCCCAGCTCATCAAAATGGGAATTGGCAACAGGATTGAGACCATTTCACTAATCAAAAGGGTCCTAACATTAAGAAACCTGGTTCAGACCCTGGAAAGAAGAACCCAGGATATGCAAGCAGATATCAACAAGTTCCAGAACAGGTTCATGGCATTGCAAAACAGGGGTCTTCCTAGCTTGCTGGAGACATCAGGAAGGTTGCTCTCACATGAAAAATATGCCAAGAGAGTGAACACTTTTGCTGGAAATCAAATTGCAGAGACAGCGAGTACATCAGCAGAAACAGGACCAGCAACAGGACAGACCCTCTTCAACAGGATAGAGAGTTTATTTTTTATTATGAATGAAATCACACACTTGTTTGATGAGCCTCCCCATTTTTACAAATACACAGAGGCAGATGAGACCATGGGGTCAATTTTGAGGCATCAATTGCCTACACAGGATGTGTGGGATAATTTGATACAGTTACTGTTAAATCAAAGTCAGTAATTATGTTATTACTTTTTGAAAATATTTAAGTTTTTCATACACGGGAAGATAAAGACACATCAGCAGATATGCAGAAAGAGGCTGAGCCAACTCAGCACAAATATTCGGCCACCACAGCGGCACTGGCAGTCACAGGTGACAGGGCCGAAAAGCTACAAGAGGACAAAGCTGTACAGACACGTCATTCAGCAGTTATAACAAAGCGCTCAACCGACTCCGTGAGCTCCAAAGGTCAAATTGTTCTGACAGGAGTAAAGAGCACTTATGTTGTATTAAAAGATTGCAATAACTTCTCATCTACTACTCCTGTACGAGTTAAAGAAGATATTTATCTCTCAGATGACTCAATACCTGAGATATTTTTGTATGAGACTTCTATATATTCCCCCTCGCATTTCTTAGCAGGGGTTGGACATTGGATGTAAGAAATTGTTCATATCTATTCTGCTCCTGTTTTACTGTAATTCTCAGAGAATTAATACAAAGGATGATGGAATTTCCAAAGCTCTGTGTTGCTTGATGTTTTGCTGGTGTTTAGTTGAAAGTTGCAGGATTCCTGCGTATCTCGTGACACAATAAGTTTCTCTTGTAACTCTTTGTTATGTGTTTGTTATCTTTCATATCTCTTTCATGTTTCCTATGTTTAAACAGTTAAATAGCAAGGAAAAAGAATAGTTCCAGGATTTAATCACAGATTACCCTGAACTCAATCTAAGCTATTTTAAATATCTTTTCTTCAGTTATAGTAATGAGAGCGTAATTCTTAATTGCTACACTTTCACACTATATCATCACAGCGATTATTGTTTCAGGAATTCAAGTTTTCTCCTGAGGAATACATCCCTTTCTCACATCCCAGCTTAGTGAAAAATTCTTAACTGCTTTTCACTGGTTGTTTGCACTTCATTATCACAATTTAAAGTTTGTTTCATGAAGTATCTAAATGGCCCTGTAACTCCAGCTGCATCAAACTCAGGATTTCAAGAAACCAACAGCCACAGACTCCATTGCCCAATGGACTAATTTTACCTGTAGAACTACACTTTAAAGTTTCAGAAAGACATCCTCCCAATCAAACATAAACCAAAAACCTTAACTTCATAACTAGCCTAAAATTTCCATTGAACAGAGACAAACCTTTAAGAGAGAGCCCTCTCTGATTAAAGCTGGGCTAGAAGTTGTAATCCAAATATTGGTTAGTGGTTACCTCGGCCGTATTCCCTTGGGAGTCATAGGGAACAACCTAGGTGATAACACTGCCCACTGCTACACTGCAACTCAGTTACTGAGAAGTAAGTAACTGACCTCCCTGTTGGGCTAGAAACACCCTCTGATGTTGAAGCTCCCTCTGCTGCTCCATCCACACCTATCTCTACCCACTTAACCAGTCCTGCTACTCCTCATTGGGGCTCCCGTAGCAAGGTATAATCAAAGAGGCTGGGTACCTCAAGGATCCTATCCCTATTTCAACCTTCTTGGGACTATCACTTCACATTGTCCCACCTCACACCTGGAGATATGGTTGCATGTGCTTCCGCTGCCAACTTGGCTCAAAATTTCCACCTACTAGAGGTCTATACATGAGTAGATGCCTCCACTCGGTCTCCTCTCGGCTTCTCCAGTTGAGGCTGCTCCACAACCTCCTAAAGTTACTTCACCAATTGTGGCTCCCCCACAATTGTCTAAGACTTCTTCTGGCGCTGCATGTTGAAAGGTAATGTACTCCGCCTCCTAACCACCAAGTATCTAACATTTGCCTTGCTCCTAAAGGCTTTGCATGCATCTTGTACCTCAAGTGCATACAAATTTTGGCTATCACACCAATCTGTTTCATCTTTCCTATCGTCGTGAAATTTTCTAAAAAAAGAGTTGATTTTAAATCAGCGATATCTCCCTCATTCGAACTCCGATTTAGCCGAAGTTATTTTTGAATTTGAGTATTTTTTCGCAAGGAATCCAGATCTCTTATTTTCTTATGAAAATTTTGCACAAAAAATTTCAGATTTTCTCTGCAAACTCGCGGCCCAATTTTCTTTATTTTTTTTTATTTTTTTTCGAATTCTCTTCTTCGTATATTGTTCACTGCTTTGATACCATGTAGAAATTCTCACTGTAGATCACCAGATAATGCAATATACTAAAGAAAAATACTTGATCTACTTCTACAAACAAACTTGCGGAAGCTTAATCGATTTGAACATGATCAAATAGAACACATATAACAGAGAATGAGATATCAATCACACATGAACACGGAATAATACTCTAGGGAAAGCCTCACCTAAAAACCACGCTATCTGTATTATCATACAAGTGGAAATATCTTAGGATTACACAAAGCTTTAGCTCTCAAGCTATCCAGGTCTCAATACAATCCTTCACTGCTGCTCATAGAAAAAATAGACAACAAATATGCCTTCCTTCAGTCCTCCAAGCCTCCTATTTCCATGCGCAGTTTCTCTTGGGTCCTCAAGTTGCCACCTATGTGTAATTCACCTCACACACAACACTGACCTCCAAAATAATTGTGCAATTCTGGAGGAGATAATTCCTTCTGCATGGATGAGTTTCCTTTATAGGAAAATTCCTCCAACTGATAATACATTGTCCCTTCCTTTAATCTCAACTGGGTATTTCTCTGAACTGACATGCATAAGTTATTTATGAGAGAATATTCAGTTATCTGGAGAACACTAGTTGCATGCATGCATGCATTAACTGACTGAACTCACAATTAGTTCCACAAACTATTTGGAACAAATCTAACTGGACTTAACTCTGTTAACTAAGCTAAATAATTACAACTCAAATACAACTCATCCTTATCTCCTTAATTAAGGGATAACTTCCTCAATCAAAGGGATAATTGTTGCATGTCTTCACATGACTTTATGTTTGATTTTCTCCAACTAATTAAATGAAGATGAATTAATTAATTATTTTTCAAATAGCTAGTGAGACTAAATTCGAATTTTAATTTAGGAACTAATTAAAATTGGAATCTATCTCGAAATGCTATTTATAACAATGCTATTTTTAGCATTTCTATTTTTTGCTATTTCTAACAGAGTTGGAGTATATCCTGAAATGTTATTTTTAGCATTTTTTGTTGCTATTTTCAATAGCTTTACCTAGATTTGTGGCATGCACGTCACAACCTCGATGTTATCAAAACTCATCAACCGAACGCTTCAGAGCTCATTCCTCACATCAACCTTGCAGCTCTGACATCCCACATCACATCTAGGTGCAGTCAGCACACTCAACTCAGTTGTTTTGGGGTAAGCCCGCTTCCCATGCCTTGTGTTGCATTTCTGTCGCTTTTTGTGTTTTCTCTTGTATGAGTATTTTTTTCATGATTTCTTTGAATGCTTGTTTTCATTTACATGTATATTATCTTGTCCTAGCACTCTTTCAGTTTTCGTCAACATCTCATTATTGTCGCATGCATGAAACTATTTTTCGCCAACAGTCGTCGATTCGGCGACTCACCTCACCCACATGCATTTTGTTTCATTTTCCAAGTCTGTCATTCACCATTTGCATGCATGATCATTCACTTATGCTTACACTCAGTTTCAGTATGCATTCACACTCACATTCTCTTTCAGTTGCCTGTTGGCGAGTCTAGCCAACCTTTACCGGGACTCTGCCTCACCAAGAGCCTCACTAAGACAGCATTGTACAATCCTAACGGAAGGCTCTTCCTTCCTCTCCAAAAATGCACATTTCTTCCCAATGGCTGTTCCCCAGGCCTACTTTACACAATCCTGAGGGACAGTGACAACTAATAAAGAAAATTGTGTAATGCAATCATTAAGCCTGCATCCATTGCCAGTTGAGATTGCAGATTGCGCAATTCGAGTAGTCAGCAGCCAGACTGGACTTTGCATTGTGCAATTCCAGTAGTCAGTCAGTCTCCCAGTAGCTCACACTATGCCTTGTGCAATCTTGGTAGTCGGTCTCCCGATCTCCCGGCTGAAATTGCACAACCTTCATGATCAATCACATAAGTATGTTGTGAGAAAATTCTCAAGTTCATTTTGGTTTTTGACTGACATATTTCTTCCCATGAGTGTTTCCATGTCTCCAAGTATTGCAGGTGTTCATCTACCTCTCAACAGTGCAGGTACAATGGTTTCCAAGAGAGTGGAGTCAAAGAAACTGTTCATATCACACCTGGAGATGCAGTCGATCAAATGTCTATGAGCTTGCCTACTCACGAAGATATCAAGTTATTCATAGACAAGAACATCAAGATATCACATCAAGCAACATAATGAATAGCAGTTGAAGGCAGCATATAGAATGCAGTGAATACAACGAATGCAGCGAACAAAGCAAATGCAGTGAACACAGCGAATGCAGCGGATGCAACGAATGCAAGAGGAAGGTTGTTGACAACACATAGGCAGAACAAAGTTGCAAGCTCAAGCAGATCCACTAATAATGAAAGAAAATTTGGAGACTCAAGCTATGAGGTGATGACGTGACATGAAGATCGCACAAAGGCAGAGAATGGAACAGATAAGGAGTTGCATGTGCTGAAGCAGCAACTTAGGAAGAACATGAAGTTGCACAAATCGACGAATGAGTTGCAAAAGGAACCAGAACAACAATGGGCGAGCATGCATTCATGAATGAAACTATGTCGATACAAGTTAATGATCCATCCTAGCAGCTGACACAGAGCATACATGGTGAGTAGTGTTGTTGATCACATGCAAGTGATTCAACAACGTGCAGGTCATTGTGTGCATGCATACAATCCAACCCATTCAACACACTCACCAAGGCAAAGACAAGAAGAAAGTCCAATGGGAGCTGAACATGTACTTCGGCAAGTTGATGCGCATGACCACCAACACACACTTGATGATCAGCATGGACACTATGCATTAGCGTGTTGTTGGTTTAGCTGCACCCAAGAACACCATGTGCATGTTATCGGACAAGTTGGATGAAGGGGCAGAACCAATGCACCGATTGTAACGGAGGCAAGAGTTTGCTTCAGCAAGATGTCACCATGAGGTGCATGCACACCATCATGGATGACCAAGCTTGGCATCAACTCACCACCTTCACCATCACAAGCATGTCAAAGAGTTGGTCTTGTCACAGCAAACCAAGTGTTAGTGATGTCTTGCAAGGCTTGCTCAAACCATGTTGTCTCACATGAGTACATGTGCATTGTAATTTTGAGTCATGTCAAGTGTAAGTCAAGTGTCAATTGTTGGATGTAACATTCATAGAGTAGGTGAAAAGTCACGAGGGTATTTGAACTGGCGCAAATTGGAATGTCAAGGGTCACCCTACCCTTTGCTATAAATAGTCCATCATAACTCATTGTATAGGCTTTTGGTTAGCCAAGCTTCTGATAAGACTATTCTTGGAAAGAGCTTGGACAGTGTTATAGTGTGCCTTGGCTTCTCCACTGCACAGAGCTAGTTCATCTCTTTGGAGGAGTATGCGGATGTGGCTATAACGTTCCACGGTTGGGGCTAGTAGGTTTACATGGATGTATTGTATGATTGGAACTTACACTTCTTTATATAATAAGAGCCAACACGTTTTCAAACATGTATTGTATTTGTTGTAAGACTGATCTTTAACACTTGTAATGCATGTTTCTTTAACCTATGTTCTACATATGAACTGATTCATTTGTTGTAATACATAATCTATTAACGGAAATGTGTTGTATATGTTGTTAATGCTGTCCCATTCATGTCAGTTTCTCTGTCGAACATCAGACAGACCGTTCACATGAACCTTGCTATAACAACCATTGCACTCGTTCGGAATGATCCGTGAGTGTTTTATGTGTTATCTTGCCTAATATGTTGTGGCTACCACATCCGAATGGATTGCTCCGCCGGAAGTTGTGTATGTCCTGTGTGTTGTGGGTTCCTATCTGAGTTGGGACTGATCCCTTTCAAACTGGAACTCACCTTCACCCTCATCTCAACCCACTTGTGTTAGAACCTCTCATTCACCTTCCTTGACTCACTGCAGCAGTCACACCCTTGCTATTGACAAAGTTATCTTACTTGCCTCTGTGTGACACGGTGGTCAAGGAATTACCTTATGACCCACTACTGGGACTCCTACACCAAACAGTATAAGGTATAATTGGGACTTCTTACCGGGGAGATCCCCTTACATGTTGGCGGGTCCAACACCGTCAACATTTTGGCACTAGAAGAAGGGCCAAATGACAAGTTGAGTCCTCACTTCTATTTTGAATCTCTTCACATCTATCATGACTAACTACCGAGTTGCTCTTTTGGAATGCATGTCTTATGGAAACGATTTCATCATTCCAAAAAGGCTCTCGGATAACTTGTCTCATAACAAATTTGATGGTGGATGCTACATAGCCTTGGTAAGGCACGCGGTCGGCGTTGTAGGATCATGCGAAAGACATGGATGCTTTGAGGAATACATGAACTATGCACTGTTCATCTCCACGCTTCAAGGGCACCCAATGCACTGGTGTGCCATGCTGCCCGAAAAATCTATTCATTCTCTTGCTCATCTGGTCGCAGAGATAGACCGTGCTTTCAATCACTATGACCATAAATCACTCAACAAAGAAATTATGAAATTACGAAAAGCACCCGATGAATCCGTTGAAAAATTTCACACACTTTTGTAATCTTGCATACCGATAACTAGAAGATGATATTGATTGGGAATTTCTTGATGGAAGATTTGAGTATCTTCTTCACATATCTAAACCCCGCTCAACGCACTTTAGTTACAGAGTTGTGCAATCACAGGCAAGCACAGTCATTGTCACAAGTGACTGACTACCTTCATCTCATCAAACAGCTCCACTATCACGGAGTGATGTGGGAGATCATGCACATGCCTCTGTTGAACTGTCACACTCTCCCACCCCACCTGCTCTTGAGATTTGTGCATATTTGGCTAGCAAGCCTGTTGGTTTTCACGTGGACTCTTTCCCTCAACCTCCATCATCGCGTTCTTTTGATCCTCTGGATTGTACTATCTTGTGTTCTCCCATTCCAGACTCCTTGCCTATTATGAATGAGGATCAAGATGAGTTGGGGTTATGTAGCCAACCTACACCATCATTCATGATAAGTGTGTGGGGGAATCTAAAGAAGAACCTAGGGTGAAGGATGACTCCCTTCCAGCCACACCTCATCCGCTTCATCCTGACATCCCTTGTGATTCTGCCCCTCCTAATTTCCCCTGTGAAAACTCATTTCCGGATGCTTCTACTTCTGATCATTCATAGGACACGTTGGATGTCAGTCTGTCATTACAGTGCAGAGAGGACACATCTCCCTTCGAAAATCCATTCAATCTGTCATTTATCTTTCTTGAAAACACAGAGGGTGAAAATCTTTGCTTCTCATCTACCCCTCTGCCCAATTCATCAAATCATGAGGATGCCGACAAACATCCTGAATTTTTTGATCTTGGTTGTTGTAATCTATTCACTTCCTCATTCGATCACGATGTTGATTCAATCATTGTTAATCTATCCAAGACACTGGTCTATGATGATCTATTTATCAATGAGGTCGAAAACCCCCTGATTTTCGAGGCACTTCAGCCCAAGATGATGGTTATGTCAGACCCTCACTGTCCTAAGGTTGGTTTCACTTTCGGTCAGGAAATCGTTGAAACACTCAAGGCTCCTCATCACTCTCTACTTTGCATTGAAGATTAACCAAACACCCATATTTTTCTTCCTCCACTCGAACTACACGATCCCATCGCTCATACATTGGAGGAATCTTACACAGAAAGCACACATGCACAACACAAGTGGTCTACCTTTCTCATGTTTGCTTGCATCTCACAGTCAAGAGAATGCATACACTCAACATCTGCACAAAGTGTAGCACAACATCATGGAAGCACCACAAAATGCATGTCATGCACTTCCACTCATCTTTGTTCTGTGGTCACTTATAAGCTCGGAGTGTGTTTACCTTTAATGTTATATCTATCTTGTTTGCTGGTTCGCACAACTTTCTTGTTCGTGAACCATGCCTTCACCAACATGGGTCAACCAATGCACTGTTAGCTACATTGGAAGTATCACTTCATGTGATATGACCCATGCATTGTTAGCTTAGGAGTAGGAGTAGTGTTTGCTTTCATTCTTGTTTGCTTACTTTGTTTGTTTGATTGTTTGTCTGCTTGCTTGTTTGCTTACTTGCTTTGCTTTCGCTCTGCTTTGTTGTTTGTTAGTTCGCTTGTTTTGTTTCATAGGATAGTTTCACATAAAACCGGGTATGAATCTTGAAGCACGCTGGGTAAAGTACAAGAGGCCTTGTGCTGCTATCACTACTTGGTTATCTGTCATCTCACCTCTGTATGAAGAACTTGTTACTGTCAGTCCATGATACATCGATGGAAAATATGTACTGTTCGAAGTGAACCTTGGTAAAAACACAATGCTTGCACGCTAACTAATGTCACCTACTCTAATCGGTTGTTTTGGGGTTAATAACTGTCAGCTCGGTCAAGTAGAGTAAGGTGAGGGGGAAAACATTAATAGGAACGTCAAAGGTATAATAAATTACTTCTCTACAGGAACAACCTCTTCTTCTCTCAATAAATTGGAATCCCTCTTCCACCTATGAAATGAATAAGTATTATGCATAGTGAAAAAAATTAAAAAATCAAAGTAAAAAAAAAAAAAATCAAAAAGAAAATGAGCAAGGCGAAAGAAGAGAAAGGATTCCCATGCAGAGAGGTGATGCAAGTAACTCTACCGGGGTATTGACTAGACTCGCTAGCAACGGAGCCATGTTTATGTTCCTATGTGATTCCACCGGGGTACTGTCCAGGCCTGCTGGCAGTGAAGAAACACCAGAGATGAAACTAAGACTCTGACGACTATATTTCTTATGCATCAATATACCCCTCAACCCCAATCGAAACAACTATGTTGCCTTCTCTTGGAATGTGTGTCAATCGACCAAGAGCTTGGTAGATGATACATCTTACAATCAAGCTAGTGTGGAACCCAGGAGGAGCTGAGAACTAAACAATACTTCCAGAGGTGTTAGACTTTCTTTTCACGAACAAGGTCCATTTAGAGAGTTGGAGTTCTACTAGTGTGTTGCTAAGTGTTGTAGCTGCTACAACCACCCTCCAAAATTTTTCATTGGCTTCATTTTGGAGCCTCCCTTCCAAACTTCATAGCAGCTTGCCTTGCTTCACCAAGTTCACTAGCTTCAGTGTTTTTCTTGCACAAAAGCAATATGTCGATCATAGCTTGATGCATTCCCCTCACAGGTTGTTCACTCGGACTTGGTTCAGTTGCAGGCTGAGCAGCTTCCCCTAGAAAATTGCACATTTATGGAAGGAAACCAACCTTCCCTCCAGAAATTACGCAGTCCTGCTAGTCAACACTCCCAACAGGAATTGCGCAATCTTCCCCAGCAGGGCTACTCATCCCAGAATTTGCATAAATCTGGGTTGACACTCAAATATTTAATTTAATATATACATTGATATGTTTCATTTATAACTCACATTATCCATATTAAAATAATACTATTTTATTGATATATTTTTAAATGCACATCAATATTTCTAATGTGCTTAACATGTCATGTCAATATTCTAAATGCATGTAAATATTATTTAACCTTACATAATAAAACATTTTATTTACTATGATCAACATACACACGTGTGCATTTTTTCTCTCCATATACACATATAAATGTTGAAAAATGTGCAACAAGAAATGTTAAATTTAAAATGTGCTAAAAATAGACTTGCTAAAAATAACATGTCTAAAAATAGCAGTTTGGCCAGTGAGGTCATTGGCCACATTGGGTGAGAGGTGAAACTGCTAAAAATAGAAAGTTCTAAAAATAGCATTTATGGGTCCATTCCTCTTATAGTAGTCCCTATTCTATCTATAGGAAGTAAAATTAATTTTGGTCTTAACAACAGTTGGAAATATTAATTAATTAATTCAGTTGAGTTAATTAGTTAAGGAAATTCGAATTTGAAGTCTTTGTGAGCATGCACATGAGTTGTCCCACGGATTGAGGAATTTGTCCTTAATTTCCTCCACTGATTTAGGGAATAAGCATGAGTTCCATAATGAGAGAATCAGTTGAATTAGTTCTAATTATTTCAACAAGTTGTTAAAATAATAAAATATAGTTTGTTAATGCTTGCATGCATGTGACAACTATTATTTTAGATAACTGAGCATTCCCTCATGGATAACTGATGCATGTCAATTCAGACAGAGACCCAGTTGTGATTATATGAGGGACAATGTACTATTAGATGCTTGGATATTTCTAGTAAGTATTCCTTGCATGGAGAAGGATCTATTTCTAAGAGAAATATGTATTATAGGAGATTGGAGGACATGTGGCCTATATATTGAGGCATAGGTAGTCTATGATCTTCATCTTCTGATTGAAGATCATCAAGATCTTCTGATTACAGAAAGAGCAGGATAGCTTTTGAGCTGATTCTTTTTGTATGTTGTTGTGGATCTCCACTTGATTGATAATACATGGTTGGGGTTTTATGCTGGTGCTTTCCCCTAGATATATCTTGTGTTATGTGTGATTAATTCTCTTGATTAGTTATGTATGTGTTCTTATTGATGTTGCTCATGGTTGATTAAGCTTCCGCTAAATTGTTTGTAGAAGTAGATCAAATGTTTTTCTTTAGTACATTGCATTACCAGGTAGGAGCTACTACCAGAGTGGAGTAAATTTCCTACATGGTATTAGAGCTAGCTGATTTGTAGAAAAAGTTCTACATGGTATCAGAGTTGACTGATTTGTAGAAAAATTCCACAAAATTCTACATGGTACTAGAGCTAGCTGATTTGTAGGAAAAATTCTACAAAATTCTACAATGTGACAGTGCAATGGTTTAGCAAATATTTTCTAGTGTATTTCGATTTGGCCTGTATTATGCTAAACTAGGAAAATGTGCTAAGAAAATGCAAAATTACTAAATATAGTGGGGCCCTTTGCTAGTTATCCAGATATTTGGGGGTGTGAAGATTGATCTAGACATTTGAGGGTATGCTTTGTGTTTCCTCTAGCTAACTCACCATATTTGGATACAAGAAAAGCAAGATTTAAAGTCAAGTTCCACTGGTTATGGTTCTACAATGGAAGTAATCCAGCTATCTAGGGATCAAAAAATTGAAGTGGGAGCGTTATTGAAACACCCATATACTAGATATGTTAGAAAAGACACTTAAAGGCATGATTCTAGCCTAAGGTCACGAAGATCGAAGGGCTCAACACTCGGTGTTGAAGAAAAACCAAGGGGACCATTCAAGGTCTACTTGGTATGGAGAATGGTTGCAAACAAAAGCCCAAATACTAGAATTGGTTAGAAACTTCATGATTAGCCCCTGGTCTAGCATATGGTTATATGAAGAAAGTGCGAAAATAAAAGGATATTAAGTGTTCCAACATCATTGACGAATTCAATGGTTGATAAGGAATGATTTGTTGATACAGTTAAGTGAGAATTTCCATGGATTGATGCCCATGGTTAAAAAAGGGACAAAACCATAAGAGAAGAAGAGAACAATGTAAGAGATGTTGCCTTGATGAGAAAATAACAATGTAATTCATTTAAACTCCTAAAGTAGTCATGTTAATGTGGTAGAATGTGAGGAAGCTGGGTTGTTGTGTGAAAAATATAACTAACCATAAAACCTGTGAGATGAAAGTATTGAGTATGTAAAAATTAGGTTGTGTGGAGGAATATAGAGAGATAGGTCAAGATTTGGAGCTATTGTGTGTGTGTGTGTAGGAGAGAAAATGTAGATCTGAGAAATTGAACTGGGCTATGTGAAAAGGTCATGAGAGGAAGATGGTACTTGTCCTTATGTGAAGAGTGGGTGATTGTATGTGGTGATTGAGTGAGATTATCAAGTGTAGAGGCTAGAAAGAAGAAATGTAGAGAAACTATGATTACTAAATAGAAGAAGTGTAGAGCATTTATAAATGTTTATATACAGATAGATATTAGAGTAGATCTGATACTATAAAGAAGAGATGCATAGAATATCTAAATGTTCTATAGAAGAAGTGCATAAAATGATGTTTTTATTAGATTAGGGCACGAAGAAGAGGGATATAAAGAAAAATAGAAGAGGAGAAGTTGAACAAGTTGTAGAGTAAAGCATGGTGACTAAATAGATAGAGATCAAAGTAGATTTGGATCTAGAACACAAAGTGAATACGTGATGTTGTTGTGATCATATATGAACCTAAGGAGAAGAAATTTAGAGTAAATCATAATAGATCTAAATGCGATACACAGAACTGTGAAAATATTGGTGAGACCATATCTAACTTGAGGAAAGACAAGTAGAGTAGAGATAAAATATTTCGATGTGATTGAGTTAGAATATGAAATGTTGGTGGCTTGAGTATGTCTAAGTTGCAATTGAATATCTAGCTAAGTGTGAGTTGAAGAAGTGAGAATAGTGCAAGATAAATTTGGAATAGTTATTAAATAAGTCTGAATGTTTAAAGTGAAAGAAATTATGTGGATTTGAGTTTGATAGTTTTTTAAAGATGGATATTCTAAATAGAGCAGGTAGGTAGCTGCAAATTGGGGGATAGGTGTCTCCTTCATACTAGTTCCCGCAAAGAAAGGGGGTTGGTGCCTCCTACAAGTTGGTGCTTTCATATCAAGGAATGGATGTCTCCTTCTAGTTTGTTCCAGTAAATTTGTTTTAACAATAGGTTTCAACCTACAACAATATTTTGGCATAAGTTTTGTTGTTTCTCCCTTCATGTGCTTTCACGTACATCTGAAGTTCCTATGGGTTACTTATCTGATTGATTATTAAATGGTTTGAATTGTTGTATATTGTTAAAATATTCCATTATACTAATTCACCCTCCTCTTAGAATAATCATGATTATAACAATTTGTATCTAAGTGGGTTCCTTCAGGAACAATTTAACCACTGGAAGGTAGATTGCAAGGGACCGTGGCTAATCAGGATGGATTTTATGCAAAATGGAGCACCGTTATTGAATGAAGTTTTTTTTTTTTAATGTCTATTGGCTTGGATATATGGGTGTTTGTAGTGGATGGAAAGAAGAATAATGAATATAATAAAAAAATACATGAAGACTATCTTAAGTGTGTTGTCAAATTCATATTTTGATAAGGTAATTCACTGTGATACTGGAAAAGAAATGTTTGATAAGCTATAATGTATTTATGAGGGAGATGACATATACATTGCACATGAAACATAGATAAGAAGTCATAACAAAAGGAAGAATATCCCCAAGTCATGAATTCTCAAGTAGTTGATCATCAAAAGAACAATTCATTTTTAGAGGACAAAGATGAAGCTGAAGAGGATGCAATGCAATCTACATGTAAGCTACCATTATTTTTAATTGTATAAGAGTAGGTCATATTGCTTTTAAATTTACATATGCAAATTTATAAAATGGTAATAATAAAGGAGAACTTGAAGTTGAGAGAACACCCCATATGCAAAATAAGAAAACTCTTTATTCCTTAGAAAATGATTGCCCATTTGAAGGAGGTAATAGATGCCCTTCTAGTAGTTATGAAAAAGGGATTCTTCTCATGAATATGGAGGAGACGTTAGATTCAAATAAATGAGTTGAAAGGAAAATAAACCATGAGAGTGATCTTGATAGTTCATTGAATGTAAAGAGGAAGCCTAGAAGAAAGAACAAAAGGCAAAAGGATCTTGAATTAGATGAGGATAAAGAAATGCAATCCATGTAAGAACAAGACCTCGATGAGAAGATATATTTTAGAATAAAACTTATCTCTGCTCTAGAGAATATTAAGAGGCTCATAGTAACAAATTAGAGATAGAAGGAAGTGTTTCAAGACTATGAGAAAAAGGAATAAGATTTTTATGAATTAAGGGAAACAAATTTTATCCTAAAGACCCAAATAGACAAGGCCAAAAGACTAAATGAAGTGATGACTAACTAGATGATTGAAAGATAAGGTCATTGTGAGAAACTAGAAGCTAAGATTGTTTCCTTGAGAAATGATCTAGAAAAAGCCTATGACCAACTAAACCAATATCCGAACTTTGATAAGAGTACCAAATCCTAGATGATATTCTTAGTAGTCAAATATCTCTGCTCATCAATATTGGTATGGGCTATGATGGTGAATCAAGCACAAAGAAAGCTAAAAATGGATAAATAATTGGCCATGTTGAATTAGATAAGTGAGCTAACAACAATGTAGGAAAATGACGTGTTAAAAATGAGCAACAACAAATAAGGAAAGTTTATAACAACCACAAATATCAAGTGAAAAATTAGTAAAGATCTTATCCCCCTAAAAGAATCATAAGTTTTTCTCCTTAAAGGGAAAGTGCTCATAGGTATCAAAGCATTTTCTATGGCTATTGTTTTTGTTGAAATATTTTATATATATTGCAAGGAATCATTTATGATCTGAAAGAATGAGTATGTAAACAAAAACTCGAGGAGGCGTGATAAGAATTCTATCATAAATCACAAATCCTTTGCCCCATTCTTAGATCACGTTGAATGTTACATATGTAAAAAAGTTGGATACAAGGAAAAATATTACAAAAGTAAGTTGATATATCCTTTAATAGAAATCAAATAGAAAGAACATACTCAAATCAGGGGGAAGAAAATAGAAGTAAAACATGGTAAGAAGATATGAAGAAGAAAGAAATAACTAAAAGACAAATGCAACTTAGTTTTTTGCACCTAAGATACAGATTATTAGTGGTATATAGACAATGGATGTCCTCATCATATGACAAGAGACAAATGAAAATTTCTCTCCCTAAAAAAGGACAAGAGCGGGAGCGTTATTCTTGGAAATGAGCTAAAGGACTAGTTAGTCTTAATAATGAAAAAGGAAGAGCTAAAGATATCTTGTTTGATAAAGGATTAAAGCACAACATCCAAAGTGTAAGTCAAATGGTTGATAGAGTACTTGAAGTCACATTTAATTGTAATGGATGTAGAATAAGGAAGGGAGATTCTGGAAAATTAGTGGCAAAAAGAATCAAGATTCTAGACAATGTATATGTACCGAAAGGAAGCAAATACAACAATGAGAGATTTAATTTAATCTCCCCTTCACCTTCTCAATAAAAGGAGCAATACCCAACTGCAGTCCATAAGATCGTGCCATATTCACAAGTCACATTACAAAAGATAGAAGAATTGATCACACTAGTGAGACAAGGAACTAGGGTTATAATTGATGCACATATAATTAAAGGAAATATAGGGACAACCAAGATGCACATGATAGCAGGATTTTGAGGAATCAACAAGTAAGAGAATAAAAAAGAATCACAACAATCCATTGATCACCTGAATAGTACAAAATACAAAAGATGGTATACAAAGGAAGAAGGAAAGAGAACTGACCTAGAACATCCAAGACTACAAGAAAAGGCTTAATGTGCAAGAAAGACAGATCAACAAGAAAAAGGAAGAGCAAAGGCACACTATAAAAGTCCACAAGAATAACAGATAGGAAAAGGCAAGAAGAAAATTGGTGTTCAATTGAAGCAGACCAAATTAAGGTTGAAAAAGGAAAATCATACATGAAAAGTAGCACAAGTGGAACTTAGAATGAAATCAAAGGAAAACAAGAAAACAAATGTTGCACAATGAGAATAGGAGGAAATGGTGCCCATTAAAAGGAATCTTAGTTTGGAAGGAGCTATGAAAAGGAACAACACTTATTTTTTTATAATTTAACTCATTTTCTGAAAAGGTACATCAAGGAAGCATATGTCCACATGGAGTCTAGAATATATAGATTATCACCAAAGTTCATAGCCATAAATAAGCTGAGATATTATCACTATTTTCCTTCACAAGGAAACAGGGTGGCTGTGAAAAAATGGTAGGGGTTGTTGTATACTAGAAGGTCAGAGAGAAGGATATAGAATCATCTCAGGGGGATTTGCAAGCTCAACAAAAGTAGCATGTGTTCAAGAAGAGATATTTGCACTAAATAAATGAAGAAATGAAAGGCTTGCATTCTAATTTTTTCAGAAGTTAGAAGAGTTAGTAGCATAATAGTTTGAAGTAGGGGGGAGCATTTGGTTCTTGGAATAACTATTGGTATATCCTGATATAGATGAAAAACATGATAAGTAAGGTGGAGTTTGCACCATGATTCATAGGTAATTTGTTTATCCTTGGTGTCAACTTCATTTGGGAGAATGAGAAAGTAAATCCATTTCCCATTGATGTAAAAGGAGGAGAATGAGTATACATTGGAAATTTGAAGCAAGAGCAAGGATGAGTAGACAATGGAACTTCAGAATTATTAGAGTCAATGGGAGTTACAACAACTTGATAGGGTCCAAGAGTCAAGTCCACAACCATCAATAACCAACAATGTCTACTGTTGTTACCATCAATGACAAAGGGGGATATTACTGAGTGTGTTGTAAGTTTGCTATTGTCATTGATGTCAATTCTAGTCATTGATGTAAAATGATGTAAACTTTAAGGGGATATTGTTGATTATTCATGATGCTAGTGATGTTGTTGCTTAAGGTGTCTATCGTCATTAATTGCTAGGTGTATCTTGCATATTGTTTGACTTGAAGTCATGAATACAAACTAGTACGATAACATTTCTTTGGAGACATTTTTTCCTATATCTATATTGATAAAAGAGCATGCAAATTGTTTGGTTAGATAGCCCTCTCAAAGAGTTTTCCAACAATATATGGCGCTTGGTCAAACTCCTAAGGAATAAAGAGAAAACTAATTTTGAAGTGAAGGTATTTTAGCAGGCACAAATGGATTCAAGGCATCTGGGCATCCAGACTCATCTATGGTGTGCTCACTTATTGAGCAATTGAAAGAGGTAGGCGCGAAATTATCCATATTTATCTAGGCTTTAAGGTTATCCAAGCATCTAGGTATCTAGGGTTTCCCAATGCAAATACTTATGAAAAAGGGTGGATACGAGATGTCTCGACAGAGTGGAACCCATACAGGTGGTAAAATGAAGTTGGCAAAATCGGTGGTAGGTTGATGATCTGGCATCCAAAGGTAGTGACACGTGGCACCCATTTTCAACATTTTTGGGTGAGTACTTATATGGTAGTTGAAATGTGGTAGGTATGGACATGTGGCAACAACAGATAATACCATGTGGTAAGTTTGGTTGAGTTGGAAAATGACATGGGAGACTATGTGGAAGTCTTAGGATTTGCATTAGGAAAGTGGTTTGGAAAATGTTTTCCAGTGTATTTTTTATTTGGCCAATATGGCACTGAAGCAAGAAAATGCACTAAAAACAACAAAATGACAAAATACAGTGGGGCCCTTGCGTGGTTATCCGGATATCTAGGAGTGTGAAGAGTGATCTAGACATTAGAGGGTATACACAGTGTTTCCACTAGCTAAGAGGTTGTATCTAGATACAAGCAAAGTAAGGAGTTAAAGTCAAGTTCCGTTGGTTATGGTTCAATTGCAGAAGTAACCTATGCATTCAAGGATTTGGGAGTTGAAAGAATTATATATCTTTGTTTTTAAAAAAGGTTAGATGTTGGATTTCCTACATTTGGGGCCTTAGTGCCACTATTGAAGCAAAAGGTGGGTCGCATCAGAGTTTTAGATAAAATTCGGGTGCATGCAATAAAATATTAAAGAGAATAGACGGGGAATGGATCTGGATGCAAGTGAAGCAAAAAGGTAAACTTTCCAGAAGGCCAAGGTTTCAAGTCTAATAGAAAATGTATATGAGAATCCAGGATTTGGGCATTATGAAGTATGTGTGTGTAACACCCTCCTCCCACATCTACCCAAGCAATTGACCAGTCAGGGTAAACATGTGACGAGAGGCCATTATGATATGATTTGACCTCCTAAGTCATGTTAAGGAAGTGGAACCAACAGAAACACACCATACAAACATCCAACATAAACATTAGGACCCTAAAGAACCAACCCAACCTTTTAGCCAACCAACCCCTAGGTCCCAATGTCATTTTGGACTACTTGAACTTTGGACGCTCTCATAGGCCTACAAGCCATCGTCCAGGGACTCTTTTGCACAGTGTTATGCTAACGTCCCTGGGATGTGAACCAATTTTTCAGGCCCAGAGGCTAGGTCACTGCCCATAATTAAATCACATATTTAGAACAATAAAATAACAAGGAAATGACAGTATAAATGCAATAACTTGAATGAGACCTTGACTAGACCCCTACTAGCCATGAAAAGCATTTCGTCAAACATATCATGAATATGTAATCTACATATGTAATTAATAGATTTGAGCATAGGGGTCTCGTACTTAGATAAGAATTGCTAAGAGGCATTGATGCCTCAACATATTAACTTCCATTTCATTCATTAGGTCATAGATACATTGATCATTCATTTACAAGTAAAAATATGATGAGATCCATACATAGATACTACCATAAAACACATATATAACTAGCATAATAGCAGAATACGTTATAATAGTCTTCATGGATTTTTTATTACATTCATTATTCTTCTTTCCATCCACTACAAACACCCATATGTCCATGCCAATAGACATTGAAAAAAACTTCATTCTTACCTTCCTAATCGCATAATTTTATTCATTCAATAATGGTGCTCCATTTGCATAAAATCCATCCTGATTAGCCACGGTCCTTTGCGATCTACCTTCCAATGGTTAAATTGTTATTGATGATGCAAAATCAAAACCCGGGATGGGACTTCCATGTTCCACCCAACCTAAGAATGGTTGAGCCAAATATCTCTTCAGACATTCACCCCCATGCCATATTCCAAGCATGAATGTGGGATCTCATAGAACACATCAATCCAAAACCATCAAAGGCTTCTAGAGGCCAACTACCTCAACCCATTGATTCCACCTCACGGTCGAACATCACAAAACCATATTCAAATTGGTCTTTATCCAAGCATTCCAGGGCTTCGAGAGTGTTTTTCCAACCAAGGCTTCTAGGACTAGTAACTCAACCCACAACTTTTACTAGGATTCTAGAGCGTTTGTCCAACCAGGGCTTCTATGACTAGTAACTCAACCCACCAAGGGCTTCCAGAGTATTTGTCCAACCAAGGCTTCTAGGACTAGTAACTCAACCCAAGCTGTTACAGGGCTTCTAGAATGTTTGTCCAACCAGGGCTTCTAGGACTAATAAATCAACCCAAGCTAAGGAAACATGAGAGCCAACGAAACAAAACAAGGAAAACAAATCCAAAATCACCATGGCTATCCAGGAAATGTCAAGGCTAGGCAATCCATTTTTAATCTTGGCCATCCTCCATGCCCATGATAGATCACAATTCACAAACCACATGCATATGCCATGCATGCCAAAAATAGTGAGGAAAACATACATGCAATTCGATACCTTGAGAGTGCTCCAAGAAAAATAGAAGTATCAAGAGTATGAGGGAGAGAGAGTGAATGATGAAATATCCCCAAAACTAAACTGGAAAAAGGGTAATAGGTTATCCTTAGAAGCCTTTTTTATGAATGAGGCCTCTATTTTCTTCATTTTCCATTATTTTTCTTCATTTTCCTCCTCACATGCAACCTGTGACGTTTCACCTCCCTTTTCTCCTAATTTCCATTATTTTCATAAATAAATGTGCCAAAAATTCCATTTTTCCTTTCCAAATACTTATCCATTGCCTTTGCCAATTTCCTTAGCCATTAAACAATCACAAGTGATCCCTAGCACTAGGAGTTTTCTCAATATTCAGCTTGGAATAAGTGTCCCATCAACCACGTTTATTATTTTGCCTTTATTAAATTTTATTACATGGAATTTTCACCAGGGCTATTATAGAACCCCCCCCCTCTTAGGGGAACACCATCCTTGTTGTTCAACAACACCTATAACCACAAAACTGTTGTAAGTAGAATATATTGCCGATGGAGCTTTATAACTTAGATATATGTAATATTTACAATGATCAACTTGCTGAGAACCAAACCAACATGAAAGCATAACAACATAAAATCATAATGACATGACAACTATACTGCTTATTGGAGCTTGATAACATAGCTCATGGTGGTATTTTAATCCATATACATATGTACATATACCAACATCACCAAAGCATATACCAAAACACCATACCAAAATTGCTTTGCCTCAACCAGCAAACAAGGAAGGATACATAGCCCGCATCTAATCCACCATCCCCCATGTAGCTTCATCGGGCCCAAAGTGCTTCCATTGCACTTTAACTTTCTCAATTTCTTGGTTCCAGACCCTAAGCACCTTTTTTCTACAATATACACAGAGGCTTTGGATGGAATTCTCCATCTGGTTCCACCTGCAATACAGACTAGTCAATCACATGATCAATATCTCTAACATACTTCTTAAGAAATGACACATGGAAAACATTATGGACTTTCATTGTCGGAGGTAGTGCGAGTCAATATGCTACTGACCCAATCCTCTCAATGATATTTTAGGGTTCACAAAACCGTGGTGCCATCTAGGCACATGATCCAATCCATAAGGAGCTCTTCTTTGGTTTGATGTGCAAGTACACTTGTTCCCCAACCTAGAACTCCTTGAACAACCTGTTCCGATCTATATAGATCTCCTACCTATCCTATGCTTCCTTTAGATTCTTCTTGATTACCCACATTTCCTGTTCCATGTCTGCCAACATGTCTGGTCCAATCAACACCCTGTTAACTAGATCACTCCAACTGATAGGAGTATTACAACTCTGCCCATATATTGCCTCAAACAGACTCATCCTCAAAGATTCTCGCTACCCATTGTTGTAAGAAAACTCTACCAGTGGAAGATACTCTTTCCACTTTCACTATTGATGCATCACATGCATCCTCAACATGTCCTCCAATATCCTGTTGACCCTCTCTGTCTGTCCATCTATATGTGGATGATAAGCTATACTAAAGGCCAACTTTGTGCCCAAACTTGCAATCAAATCCTTCCAAAACTTGGAAGTGAACTTCACATCCTTGTCTAACACAATTTTCTTTGGAGCACCATGCAATCTAACCACATCTCAAATGAACACATGTGCTACATATCTAGCTAAGAATGTAGACTTCACTGGAATGAAATGTGCAAGATTGGTCAACATGTCCACAAAAACCATGATGGAATCATGTTGTCTCACTATCCTTGGAAAACCTATGATGAAGTCCATGGAAATGACCTCCCATTTCCACTATGGAATAACAATCGGCTATAGCATTCCACCTAGATGTTTACACTTGGCCTTCACATGCTCACAATCAAAGCACCTAGCCACAAAATCTGCTACATCCCTCTTTAGGTTCGGTCAATAATAAAATATCCACTATGGTCAGTGTCTTCTGATAACCTAGGTGATCTGAATATGGTTTCTCATGAAACTCAATCAATATCACCTTCTTGAGCTCACTACTATCTAGCACATATATTTTGTCTCTGAATCTAACCAACCTATTTGCTATAAGGAAATAGTCCACGTCCTTTGCACCTGCACATGTACTTGTACCACGACATGTATCTATGCCTGTACCTATACCTCTACTACCACTTGTGCATGTACATGTACTATCACCTGTACCTGTACCTATACTTTGTTGCAACATGTGCATAATCTCCCTATATATGGCATCCTGCTGACCTGCTTGCAAGATCCTATCTTGTAAGTCTATCCCATAGGAGCTCATAGCTACTAAGTAATTTACTTGTATTCGCCTGCTAAGAGCATCTACCACTCTATTCTCTTTGTCTTTGATGTACTTGATCTCAAAATTGAACTCACTAATCATAGCCAACCACCAAGCCTACCTACCATTCAGATTTAGTTGGTCAAATAGATACTGCAAACCATTGTGATCACTCATCAATGTAAACCTCCTACCCAGAAGATAATGTCTCCACATCTTCAATGCATGTATAATCGTTTCCAATTCAAGATCATGCATGGGTTAGTTTTTCTTGTGCTCATTTAGTTTTCACGACTCATAACATACCACATGTTCATCCTACATAAGGACTCCACCAAGTCCTTTCTTTCAAGCATATGTGCATACTACAAGCTCTTTGTCTGGATGTGTAATATTTAACACTGGTGCATGGGTCAACAACTACTTAAGCTACTCCAAACTAGCTTCACACTCCTCTATCCATTCAAACTTCTTACCTTTCCTTTGCAATGATGTGATAGGATAAAAAAACTGTGAGAAGTTGTTGATGAAACTCCTATAATAGCCTGCCAACCCCATGAAATATCTCACCTCATCCAAATTATTAGGAGCTACCCACCCCATGATGGCCCTTATCTTTTTCGAATCTACTACAATGCCCTCCTCGGAAACAAAATGTCCCAAGTAATGTACCTCAGTCTGAAAGAAACTACAGTTGTTGAGCTTAGTATATAACTAATGCTCTCTCAACAATCTCAACACTATTGCTAAATTCTTGACATGCTCTTCCTCGTTTTTAAAAATATACCAAATATGGATGCAACAAACTATTCATAGAGCACATAAATGTAGGTGGAGCATTAGTTAAGCCAAATGGAACTACAACAAACTCGTAATGCCCATACCTAGTCTGGAAAGCCATCTTGTAAATGTCCTCCTCTTTGATGTGCACTTGATGATATCCGGATCTCAGATCAATCTTTGAGAACATTGTTGCTCCCTTCAACTGATCGAACAAGTCACCATTCCTCAACAATGAATATATGCTCTTGATGGTCACTCTGTTCAATTGACTATAGTCAATGCATAATATAAGAGTACCATATTTCTTCTTCACAAACAATACCAATGCACCCTATGGTGATACACTTGGCCTAATGTATCCCTTGTCCAACATTTCCTTCAATTGTAGATTCAACTCTACCAACTCAGGTGTGCTGAACATGTAAGGTGCTTTTGATGCTGTAGGTACCCTTGACACTAACTCAATAGAAAAGTATACCTCCTTGTGAGGTGGAAACTCTAAAGTATCCTCTGGAAATACATCCTGAAACTACTGTAAAACTAGGCACCTACTCAACACATAAGCATCCTCAACTTCCTTACCTTTATCACTAGAAATGTGTACTACAAATAACACACACCCTATTCTATGGCTGCACTTTGCTCGCGTAGCTGTTACCATCATAACTGATGTGGATTTCTTCTTTCCTTGCAAGACTCTTGGTTCCCCATTGTCATCCAATCACTCAATATATTTGTCATAATAATCCACCTTGGTTCTATGAAGATACAACCAATCCATGTCCAACAACATACTGTATGATCCCGATGGTAATACATTCAAATGTGCTATGGTAGGCATACCATTCAAATCAAATGCACAAGCTCTTACCCAATGGTGAACTCATTGCTTTGTACCTATAGGCAACTGCACTAACCAAGATTATGCATGAAATTCCTTACTCAAACCACACTTATCCACCAAGTCAGGACTAACATAGCTATAATTAGATCTAGGGTCAATCAAAATAGAAATAACTTGATCACAAAGCTTACCATCCATCTCAATGATAGATTCCTGATGGTTTGCCTGTTTGTTATCCAATGTTGCATAAAGGCGAGCAATGCTTTGACCAACATCCCCAATAGTCTTTGCCTACTGTGCATTATATATTTGAGGCCTACCGCCCTGATTCTGTGGAAAATATCTTCTGCGATGATCTTTGCCACAAGTCCAACACTCTGTTGGCTTCCAGCTTGCACCCTTATTTTGCTCCTCAGATCAATGTCTGTTGGGATGGGGTGTTTTGGAGAATTTGGTATCTCTGGATAAATACTAATTCCTTAGATAAGTAGCCATATTTAGAACAATAATTTAAAGCACTTTAGCCTTTTCCTATAAGCAATAGATAAGACAAAGAAGATGAGGATACCTACTTGTAGTTCCACTTTCCTCTTGTCTCCTTTGTGTCGATCCTATCGCTCCTTCCTGTACTTAACACGCTTGAGAAGTACCTGTAAACGTCAACAGAAGACAAAGAACAGATCAAAGCAAAAGATCTATTGAATACAAGTGAATGGAATTAGATACATTTCACACATACAAGTATCATATAACAATACAAACATATGGAAAAACGTTCAAATACTTTATTGAATAGAAGAAGGAAATACAACCATCAAGTCTGATTCGAAGTCACTCCTCCAGTTTTGGTTCCATCCACATCACATCACAAGCATGACAATCCAACAACATAATGACACTTACAATAGTCTCAATTCTCATACTACCATTATCTCCTTACAATTATAAAAATTCCAGCCCCTGATCACTTAGATGATTGGTCAATTTATAGGGAGATGAAGGAGGTTTTGTCATAAATGGTTGTATTGAATGGCCTTCCATACTTAGAATTAGTTCCATTGAGGAAGGGATGAGAGGATAGGATGCATCTTAACTCATTCGTCATCCATTTTTGAGCTCATAGGAGTTGATAAGTGAGGGAATCTTCTAGATGACTCCAAAAGATAAGAATATTCCCCAAACCCTATGTGAATTTTGCTTAAACTCGCCTAGCGTAGGTGAAAGGAAGCCTAAGTGCTATGCAAAGCACCATGGCATGGACTTAACTGCTCTGCAGCACACCCTTACAAGGGCCTACCTACGTTGGTCCCTCTAGAGGTCATTTCAGGATGTCTTCATGTCATGAAAATGTCTAGGAAGGAGGCATTCAAAGGGGTGACTTGTTTAGGGCATGTATCAATTGAAATTAGGGTTTGATAAGCCCTAAAACATTGATCTAGATGATGGGATTGATGTGTCCAAATGGATCTATAACAGCTGCCCCCTAAAGCATGAAGTTGGAAAAATGCCAATGTCGAATGAAATGCTTTATGATGTGATGAGGAGGTATCGAAGTGGAAGGTGACTTGCATCAATTACAATACATATATCATGATTTTTTGTTTTTACATGAATCGCTGAGGGAAAGCATACACATGCTCAACTTATAAACTTTCATTACATGTACATAAACAATCATCTACAGATATAGACCCATGATCGAAATGACCATCAATGTAAAGCCATTGTACATATGATTTAGTACTCCTGAAATCATAGCCTGGATGGATGAAACTAGATTCGGGGTCTTCTATCTCGTTCAATCATTCGCTCAAGTATGAGTCTAACCATGTCAATATGTGATCTGAAGTCGAACATGGGAAGACACCATCTGATTACCAGCCAATGATGTAAGCTGTTAATAGACGCAAGAGAAATCGCCGATAATGATAATGATCCTCAAGGTACTGCATTACATTCTGCAAGGTGTGAATGGATGATTTGATGTCGAACACCATACAAAGTCTTTCGGTCGAAGGCCATTGATGTCAACCTATCGCCGGAAGGGAGAAACCTACCATTGATGTATGTAAGCCTCAAGGTACTGGAAGGGTGTTTCTAAGTCAACTTCTTAGATAATGAGCTGAAGTTGACAAGAAGTGACTCATCATAGTAGGGCCTTCATCAATCCCACATCAACGACACAAAACAAGTGTAATGATTTTGGAGATTGAATTTGACTGACGACACAAGTTTCAGGAATGGCGTCATGAAAATGAAGGTTTATGAGTATTGCAAAGGATGAATTTAAACTAAATGACTTCTCTTGAACATATCAACGACATTGAATGAATTGGTAGCATTGACCCAAAACCAAAATAATGGATGGTGTGATAGAACATAGGTGATGAGCCCTAGAAATGGGTAATTATTTAGGCTCATTTAGCCTCCTAACTAAGCTTAATCCACCATTCTAATTAGTTTATTGCATTTTTTTTTTATTATATTTATGCTAATAGAGTGAATTGGGTTAGTCATTATGCCAAAAAGTCTAATGTGTGCTTTATGCAGATTTTTGATGAATTTTGAGACAAAATCAAAGGTTTAAAGAGCATTTGGCAGCCAAATTCGAGGAAGAACAAGGGAGAGGATTTATAGGAGAGTGTCCCCTTCATTTATGAACCCTTACCTCGAATTCTCCATCAGAAACTCGGAGCACAAGTAGCCACATGAGTGCATCTAAGGGGCAACCGAGCAAGTAAAGAAGGACCATTGTTTACTTGCAGTTTTGGGAAGTTGAGCCCCTTGATTTTAGGAGAGATGTTGGAGGCTCGAGTTGTATAAATAGTAGGGCTTAGGTGATCAAATTTTTAGTTAGATGGTATCCAGTTATTAGTAGATTTTCGCACTTTTTTGCAACATTGTGTTCAACTCATTTTCGAGTTCCTTTTTTAGAATAGTTTATGTAATGTAACTGCTATTTTTGATAATGAAGATGGAACAGTTTTTGAGCCAGCACTGATCTCTTTCAGAGGGCTGAAGCTCTTGGGTTAGGGCCCAACCCAAGCTACCCAACACCTCCTTTGTATACTTATATGTTTTTTCTTCCATTCATGAAATAATTTCTGTTGCATAGATTCATTTTACCTTGTTAGATTAGGTTTCTTTTGATGGTTAGTATAGTTGTTTTCTTTCAGTTGATCAAGTAGGTTGTTGCAGTGATAGAAAAAGGTTGAAAAAGGCCAACAACAGTCCTTGATCTCCTTTCTCCCTTCTTGGGACTATGATTTGAGGTCAAGGCACTATTGTTGCCTCCAAAAACACAACCTATGCTTTTCCATGCAACTGCTAGTGTGATACTTTGAGTTGGAAAGGTTGATATTGGTTTAGATTCATTTTCTTAGACCATTTCCTGTTCTTTTACCATAGTTCTCTCGCATACTTTTCTGTTCATAGGGTACTGTTCAACATTTTCTGTTTGTAGGTCAGGAATTAGGTCAAGCTAGACAAAACTATATTTTTAGTTCTTTCATTAGTCGGTTTTGATAAGTAAATGTGTAGATCTATTGCAGGACATCTTAGCTCACCATCCCTCCATAAAATAGTCAGCACCAGCTCACTTCTCATATATTTCCTAGTCCATTCACAGCATTTCGCCAATCTGCCGTAATTTATGCATTTTTTCCATAAAGCCGCCTTCTTACCATTTGAACAAATCCAACCATCACGTTCATCCCTGATCTTCCTTGACAAGTTCTAGACACCTCAACACCTTCATCTAGCCTTCAGTTCCCCTTTCCCATCATTTTTACACTTTACAAACTCCAAAAACAGCTTTTGACCTCCTCCTGTAGAACCTCTTGTAGATCCCCTGCAACCTCCTGTAGAATTTCCTATGAGTGATTTTTGAAGTCTGATCACAATGAAAGTTTTCAAAAGGGTACTAGGGGCTCCTTAAGACCTCTTCACACATTCCTCACCCTCTGCAAAAGCTAACTCCATCTTCCTTTGCCACCAAACCTTTGCACAGTCACAACCAGATAAATCACAAGCATAATAATTCCACATAAAAACACTCAAAAGTACAAAAAGATGATTTCTTCTCATTTCTTTTCAAAAGTAGCTTGAATAAATGAAATTTACCTTCTCAGTAGTCAATGTCACTCATTTCATTAGTTTCCATCTCTTTTCTTGAAAAAGTAGGGTTAGTGGATAAACTACGGTTTGCGTTCCATTTTAGTTTTTATTCTCCTTCTGCACATATAATAGCCTCGGTAGAGTTAGCTTTCTTCCATCACAGTTAAAAGCTTCTTCTATGAACTCATAGAAGTTGGCTTAAGCTCCTAGTGAACTTGCGTCAGCTGATCAAGCGATAGCCTGTAGTAAGAGCTAGTACTTGTGCATACAACACCGTTGCTCCAAGTTTGTTAGGAACTACCGGGTTGATAAAAGTAAAGAAGGAAGTCCCAGGAGTTGCAACATTATTGCTGCAATACTGGAGCGCACCATCTTTTTGGCACCGTTGTTGGGGAAGCATCAAAGTATTTTGTGATTACTGATTTCTTCTATTTCTACTGCAACATTCTGCTAAATAGTTTATTTTAGCAAAAGTAGAGTAGTTGTTTCATTTCAATTTTGCAATTTCAATTCTGTAAAAGTAAATTAGGCATTTCTTGCTTTCATTTCAATTCTGCAATTTCAATTTCAGCAAGAGTAGATTAGGCATTTATAGCTTTCCTCTCAATTCTGCAATTTCCATTTCAGCAAGCGTAGATTAGTCATTTCCTGCTTTCATTTTAGTTTTGCAATTTCCATTTCAGCAAAGTAGATTAGTCATTTCCTTGCTTTCATTTCAATTCTGCAATTTCATTTCAGCAAGTTCATTTCAGTTAGTTGCAATTTTTTGTTCAATCCATTTTAGTTTTGAACAATGTAAAATTTGAAACAGGAACTCTGGCCAAAAAGCGCCAGAAAAACATAAAAAACAATGTAAAGACGAAAATTGGGTATACTAGAATGATGGTTTTTTTTTTTAGGGATAGTTTTGAACATGTTTTAAAAATGGCAGTGAAAACAAAATTTTCAAGCAAAATATAACTTGGAAACGAAAAAGTGATTATACTGGAACGATGATTTTTTTTAGGGTCAATCTTCAAAATTTAAAAAAAATGCTAGTAAAATGATCCAACAACATAAAAATGACTCATAACTTCTCATTTAACACCATATTGAAATCAAAAATTTTATTGCAATATATGATGCATATATCAGTTAGATAAACTGTTTGAAACAATTATTCAAAATCACTCATATTTTCTTGCACACCATCAAAATTCACATCTTCAGATGAGGGACTGGATGCTGACGAAGATGTTCCATATTCTTCTCTTTCATCAACTAGTGCCCCATCTGAGTCCACATGCATGCCCATCATTTCAAGTTTCAAAATTCTTCTAGATCTATGACTCGTTTCAGCAGACTCCCATCTCAACACTGTTCCTTTTGGTAACAACCTTTTCAGAATCTCTATCATCTTGAAGTGAAGAGTTCCTCTCTTTGTTAAATTGAAGTCATAAACAAGT
>APFE030200206.1:23501-45191 GCA_000404065.3 Pinus taeda | reverse complement strand
GGGGTAAGGGTGCGGTTGGATGGCCGTCTGATTGCGGGGTGGGGTGGCGTGGTTCGGTTGTGGGGGAAGAGGGCTAGGGGGTGTGTGGGGTAAGGAGTGGGGAAATCGCACGCCACTCCGTGGATGGACGAGGTGGTGTCAGTGGGCTTCTGTCATTTCTTAGTGTTAATATTTTTTTAATTTCAATTATTTGATTATACAAATTAAAAATTTAAGATATATTTTCGTTGTGGATTTAAGTTAATATGTTTTTGTTGTTTACTAATTTATGTGTTTCTATTTTTCAGGAAAATGGCATCAAAGAAGATTTTTGTGAATATGTCTGGACCAAAGACACTTAAAGGTGCATCTTCAAAAAACATTGGTGAATGAACTTCACCTGAGCTCATGGCTACAAATCTTTCAAGTGCCTCAAATGATAAGAAGATGATTTCAGACTAGAAGAATTCAAAAGAGGTGAAATTCCCATCAAGAATCTGGTATGTGAAAGAAAGAGAAAGCCAAAATGTGAACATATATCTATATATTGATATACTGAATGAAAATGGAATTTTTGAGCTAATGGGAAGAGTCATAGATATGTGTTCGGTACTGAACAATGAAGTTGTTTACATACTTACAAAAGCTCTCAAGTCACATGAAAGGATTAAATATCGACTAACATATTCATTGTATGACACAAGAGAGGTATCTACAAAGTTGTGTAAACAAATCGTAAATGAGATGAAACAAAACATCGTAAGTATTGTTATTTATATTTGTATTTTTCTTTCTTGAAAGTGTTTCACTATATTTTTTTAATTTTGTTTTCATTGACATATGATATTTTGTTTGGCAGAATTTTGTTGAAAGTTGTTCAATTAGGTTGGGATGAATTCATTTCATAGAGCATGATATCATGAAAGTTGTCAACAGTTTTTACTTAGTGTCAGAAGAAGATATGGAAAACAAACAAAATGTAGTAATTGATGATGCTACAAAACTACATCCAAAGGATCAGAAAAAAAGGCCTCTAGTGGATAAATCTAGCAAGGGTAAACATGTTACTTTTGAGGGCAATGAAGTTGAAACTAACAGTGAAGCATATGTTGTCGTTACTGAAGATGACATTAGAACTAAGAAGAGCCATAAAAGACCAAAAGTAACAATGCCCAAAAATAAATCTGTTGAGAATGTTATGACGAAGAAAAGTAAAGTTAAAGATTTTGAAGTAGTCATTACCAACAGTCAAGAACCTAGTGAAACTTTAAGAGATAGCAGAGAAATCATTATGCCAGGAGTTGATTTAGAGGATGGCATTATCAAAACAAAACAAAATTCCATTCAACAAAATTTGACAAAGAAAAACTTAATTGATGGTGTTCGTACATTTCAACTTAATGTTAGACAAACCTATAAGGCAAGTGAAGGACAATGTCAATATCAAGTCAGAAAGCCACACCATCTGCATGTTCACAACTTGAAGACATTGATGAGGTATAATACATATGCTCATGTGGTTAATTATGTGCTTCTTGTTGATCTAGTTCAAGTTCCCAACAAAGAAGCATTTGATAAGTCAAAATGTTTTGAATACAATTATTATGTGCTTGGGGGGAACCATTCTGTAGAAGCTCAAAGACAATTGATGGAGGAATATCCCAATAACCCATGTTTTGAAAGAATGAAATGTATCATTTATGTTGGTTTATCGAATACATAAGCAAATTTAGTGGCATGGGATCATAATTCAGATAATGAATATAGGATGCCTATGACTTTCATCCAAAGGGTTAGATTTATTCATAGTGAATTTCAAGAAAAATGTGGTGGGGATAGGATAAATGTTATTGCAGATTTCCGAAGGGAATGTTGTATGGAAATAGGCTATCAAATTAAAGAGAAACCCAATTCAAAAGGTGGAAAATGCAACCTTCCTAGTGATATATTCAGAGGTGTTGATAACATTTTCCAATTGGCATTTAGAACTGGAGATGTTTGGAACTTGATTGATGAGATTTTTAGCATGTGGAAAAACATTGGCATTAAAAACTAGAAGGTCAAAAAGTCTAAGCCATTGATATGTGGCGGCAGTAAATCAGGTCCTGACTTGAAGCAGTTTCCAGAAGATATGACTATCACACCTTGGAGAGCAATGCAAGGAGTAAAGGATGAAAAAATTGTCAAAATAATATTATTTCGTGTGAAGTCAGGGGAATTATCATTGGAGGAAATGTCTGAGGAATTTCAAAAGTAAGTTTGTTGAATTATTTTTATTTATTTCTAGATTATAATTTTCTTTTAAATAAAACCTGTTTTTTGGTTAGTTTGTTATACATTCATTATATTGACTTTTTGTTACTTTATCTATGTAGTCACAAAGTTTACATGAAAAATCAAGAACAAATGGTTAGATTGTTGAATGAAGATAGTTGGGATGATGTCATACACAAATATCTAGATTCAAGTTCTACATCAACATTAAAAGCTTTTTATTTTGCATTTAAAAAGGTATCTTGATTTACACATTCATTTTTATTCATCTGTGTACTATTTTTAATTTATAACTTACACATATATTTGTTTATTTTATAAAATATGAAGAAGGATGATAATGGAGCACCAACTAGCTTCAGAACCTTTAATGAAAAAATAAAGACCGAAAGACTGAGGAAGCAACGTGTTAAAAATGTTGAACTTGATCCAACTCTTACTCATTTCATTTGGAATGGGCTAGACATTGTTCAATATCAAGTAATACAAGACGACTGTGAAGACATGGCTAAACTCATACTTAAAAGGGAATATGCCTTAGTTATTGCAGATATTCCCCATGGTTTCAATATTCCAAATATTGACTATGACAGTGACCCTTATACTTATCAAGCTTTTAGTAAAGTGGTTGCGGGATTTGTAGAAGTTACGTCATCACCATTATGGAGATTTGTGACATTTCATTTAGACACACAATTGGCAATGATATTGTCAAGCTTCAAAGGGAAAACAAATTCAAGGATGTAGCTTACATGGTAAGAAATTTAAAATGTATATTTGATTAATGTTGAAAAATTCATTTATGTACAAGTTGATAGAACTTTTACTATTTCATGTTACAGGCAAAAGTCAAATCTTCTTAACCGTGACGATCAAGTATTTATAAATGATTGTGAGTTCATTCATATTGATAGTTGGGCAAAAGATGATAGCTATATGTCTATGATTTTTAATCGGGTGGACGGAAAGAGTCATAGCCAAATACTAAGTTATGATGCTATTGTGAGAAAACTAACATATGAAGACAAAGAAGCAAAAGGAGAGATAGTTAAAATTTATCAAAAACCACAATTATTGATTAACTATCTTCTAGACATATGTTCAAATGAAGGAGATTGGGTTCTTGATTTATTTTCTAGATCATGTAAGTTTTATTATATGGAATTGAATTTCAATATGTTATTTTTTTAATTAATATGTCATTGTACTAATTTACTTCATTATTTCTTTTGTGCTTGATAATTAGGTACAACACTAGCATGCTGCCTTCAAAAAGGAAGAAATTGCATTGCAATTGAAAAAGATCCATTAAAATGCAATTTCATTCAGCAAAGAATTAATGTTCTTCAATTTCTTCCAGATGCAATGCAAGAAATTGGGTCGAAGAAAGGGGACTTTAGTGAATCACATGTGGCAAAAAAGGCAAAGGAACCTAAACTACCATTACATGGGATGTTTGGAAAGACATATATTAGGAGATTCACAGACATGAAAGATCCATTAGAAGATGAAAATGAGCAAAAGGAAGCAGAAAATATTGAGGGAGAAAACAACGATGAAACTCTAGAGGACGAAGAGTTTGGATTACGTGACATTGTTGATTAAATTTAAGTTACGCTTGGAAATCAAGGTCATTTTTTGTAACTATTAAGTAGTTATACTTGCAATGTTTTGACTTTGACATTTTATGAGAAGAATATACACTCAAATAAGGTTGTTATGCGTTCAATATTTGTAATATGTGATTTTCACATTAATTTTTAAGTTAACCATTATTTTTAAAAGAAAAAAAATGATTATTATTATTTTTTTAACATGGAATTCATAAAAAAAAAACTATTATTTAACTTTAAAATTATCGTATAAAAATTGTGATTTTGACATGTAATTTCTAGCAAAAAATTATCAAAAGGTGTAGTTTTTAGTTATATTTATGTTAAAATGGTTATTTTTATGTCAATTGTTAAAAAATATTGTTTTTTAGAGACAATTATTTCATGTGGATTGAAAAATTAATGAATAATGTATAAATATGTAGAATATCGAAAATTCAAAATATCGACCTTCTTCTTTAAATATGCAAAATAATGAAAACCTCACTACAAAAAAAAAAAAATTAAAATAAAAACAATAAAAAATGAAAAAAAGGACCACTTAAAAAATGATTAAGTTTACAAAATAATTATTTACATTTCATAAATTAGAAAATTAAAAAAGTTAAAAAAAAAACTTCTAAAAAAAGGGCTTGGTGTAGAATTACCACGTTTTTAAATCAGCATAAAAAACACTACCATTATATAACACAATGTACATAAAAAAATTTATAGTGCAAAAAACTAAGCTTTAAAAAACACGTGTGTTCTGCATAACCCCTTTTTGAAATCGGGTCACTTTTTTGCTATCTCTACAAAACGGGTAATAGCATGGGTTCCCATTTCAAAATTTACATTGTTTTTGTAGGTACAAGCACAAAAAAAAACAAAAATCACCCAAAAAGATATTTTCTTTCATGCCTCGTAGGAGTAGAGATAATTCAGAGAAATGTTTTCCCAACGCCCCCACTACTTCACACAGCCAACCTTCTCTCTTCTTCGGTGGTTGCAATCAAGAAACACCCTTAGGTAACAACCAGACATATTTGAAGAACATATAGGGGAAGAAGAAGAAGAAATCCATTCCTCTGGAGCCAATGGCTGAAAACAGAAATGTTGGGAACAGTACCTTGTCTTCCAACTCATCTCTTAGAAGTGAATTTGAGAATCGGCTGGAAGATTTCAAGAGCGAGATGAGGCAGATTCTTGCCATGCATATCAAAAGAAAACAAGAAGAAGCAAAGAGGGCTTTGGCCATTTTTTGCCCCAGATGCACTAGGAGGCATCCTAGGAATGAATGCCCATTGAAATCTATAGAGGTTTGTTCAATTTGTGAAGAAAATCATTCCACAGACAAGTGCCCATCCTTGTCCGGACTTAAAGCTATGTACCAAGGGCTGAAGTAGTCACCGAACAAACCTATTACATAGACCAAAAGAGGCTGCATGGACCTAGACCATATTAATAGGGGATGCAAGGGAAATCTCAGGCATACTACAATCCCAATCAAGTCACTTTTATACCTTCTTGGGGCTCCCCTGCTCATCCTTACTGGTCCACGCCTCCTCCTTGGTCCTTCAGATCTCCATACTAAGCCCAACTAGCTGCTCATCCATTTCACCCCTATGCTCAGCCACAACCTCAATGGAATGCACCTTATCAAGGGTGGAGGCCCCATTACAACTCTCCTCCCACTATTTTGCCTCCACCACCTGCTTAACTGCAACCATTGCCTCCTACTCCACCAAGGAAACCCCAAATGCCTACTCAACCGAACCTGAACCCGAATAACAGACAGACCCAACAAGTATATAGTGGGGAACCACCATTTCCAAACCCGCACATTGGAGTAGCTCAACCCAATTCCAAAGCTGAGGTATAACACTTCCAAACAACTCCTCTTGAGCTCAATGATATTCACCATAGCTGAGGAAGAGTATTACAAAAAAGAGATTATATTGATATCATCAAAGGACCACATCCCACAGAAGAAGATGAAAAATAAAATATCAAAGAACCATGGGCTGCACTTGATAAAGAGAAGACATCAGAATCAGAGATCGAGAGAGCTCCCTCATGGTTACTATCAAATCCTCCATGTATTCAAGAGAAAAATCAACAAAAAGAGGAAGATGTGAAGGTCATGATAGAAGAAGACATGAAGAATGATACAGATCAACAAAAGGCCCAAGGACATCACAACTATATTCAAATATGGTTCTAGACAGTCACTAAGTTGTAGCATCACTCTCTTCCTCAACTATGCTTGATCCCTTCAAAGTCAAATCATTTGGTCTCTGAAATCTGAATACCTGTCAAAACATGCATTTCAAGCCTCCACATCATTTTGTCTGTCATCTCGATATGCACATGGCTTCATTGGAAGTTTTCTTATACTTGAAAATGATTTTGTTTTTCAAGTAGGGTAGGTAGAGAAGAAAAATGAAAAATAAGAGAAAATAAAAATCTAAGGTGAAAACCTCCTTGGAGGCGCCTGAGATTGGCTCATTGATTGAAAACCTCCATGAGGCAGTCAATGGGTTGGAAAGAAGAGAAAAGAAAAGAGAATAAGATCCCTGGGTGAAACCTCCCTTGGAGGCACCCAGGGCAAGCAATTAGGGTGAAAACCTCCTTGAGGCGACCTAGTTGTTTCCAAAATAAAAATAAAAAAGAGAGAAAAGGAAAAAGAAAAATGAATTTCCCGTTGTATTGCAGGTTTACAGGAGAACTTCAGGAAGCAGCAGCATGTGCCAAGAAAGCTCTGAAACCATAATAGCACCTATCCTACCTTCCCTCACTGTTCTCCATCATTCTTGACATTCTTTCCACCTCACTGTGTTTCTTTTTTTGAAAACTGTGTTTTCTACAGGAGACTCCTGTAGAAATTACAGAGAGCTAGAAATGGATGTTAAAAAGCAGTTTGGGAAATAGGGAAGCTTCATAAAGGGTTTATAAATCCTCCTGCAGTCTTCAAACCTCTATTCCATCATTTCCAAGCTTGCATCACACCCCAAGCTCATTTTTCTTACGGTCCAAAAACTGCAGAATGCTCAGATACAAAAATACATAGAGCAGAAATTTGCTTTTTCTCTGACTTGAAAACCGTGCATCCATTTAAAAAAAAAATCATCGGGAGTTGTATAGGGATAATGGCAACATTCCCAAGCAATTTCAGCCAATTCCAGTGCATGGTTTCCAAGAAATCAGCCTCTATCACCTTCAACCATTTTTGCATTTTCTCCATATCCATGCATCCATTTAAAAACCTATTTCATGGGGAGATGCATGTGGGTGATAGTAACATGCTCAAGCAATTTCAGCCAATTCTAGTGCATGGTTTCCAAGAAATTTACCTCCGTCACCTTCAGCCATTTTCAGTTTTTCTCAAAATCCGTGCATCCATTGACCACAATTTTTCTATGAGAGGTGCATAATGATGATGAAAACATGCTCAGAAAATTTAAGGTCAATCTAGTCTACCTTTTGGGAGATATGGACAAAACAAGTCACTATCCCATTAAAATCTAGCATCAGCAGCATGAGCATGCAAATCTGAAGGTTGTAGTAGACTCCTGCAGCTTAGATCTAGCTAGAGGATGCCTACACACGAAAACCAGTCACACATTAGACAATAACAAATCATAGCAGCTGATACCCTTAAAAATCAAGCTCCAGAAGCAGAATCAGTGAAACCATAGATGTGTAGAATGTGCAAGGAGCAGGATCCTAATTGAAGATCACCTGTACAAGGAAGCTGAGCCACCAATCCAAAAGCCACGGGTGCTAGTAGTAGAAATCCATGGATAGAACGCCAAAGCCTAATCATGCAACAACACAACAGCACACAATTCTCGACTAACAGGCAAGTGACGAAACTCATTCCTCTGTTGCATGGGTATAGTTTAAAAACTGCATGGACAAATGAGATGGCTGCGATTAAACTAGATCGGTGGCTAGCTAACTGGCCACCCTCATCCAGTTCAAACAACGCTCAGCCGGAGTTCACACTACACGTGTGTCCAGTCAACTCATGAGAATCTGAAAATAGGTAGTGGTGGCTAATTAAACTCCAACGCAATTGATGGGAGGTGATTGCGGACAGAAAGCATAAGGTTTCATGATGACACTGCAGTAGGGACCAACAGTCCAAATAATGCCAATGCACATTTTTGCCAGCTCACCATCAACGGACATATCTCAAAGAAAACATAAGTATGCCTCCTCGAAACTCCACCACCTTTTCTTCCATTTCATCCTCATCCACTTAGCTGCAGTAAGCTCTATACCACCACCATAACCTCGAAATCAACATCCCTATCATTTTCAGCCATTCTTCTGCTATCGGCATTCTACAGGAAGTTGTAACAGTTCTACAGGAGGAATAGTGAGCGGTCTTGCAGAAGAAAAAACGAGATTCTCATCCAAATTTGGGCTCGAAGAGGTAGGCTCGATACAAACCCACTTTGAATTTTCATATATACAAGGGGTGATGTGTTTGTAAGATAGAATGGACCCTGAAAAGGGAAAGGAATTGCATTAAAAGAATTATGCCTGCTTCTTAAGAAAAACACAGTTTTAATCTATTCTCTGTTTCTGAAGTATTGTCTCTTCTTCACCCTGGTTTTCACATGTACAAGGAGTGATGCAATTTTAAGGAAGGATTAAGCCTGAAAAAGGAGAGGAATTGCATTCAAAAGCCTGCTTGTTTCTTGAAAAAAACTTAGTTTTCATCTATTTCCTGTTTCTACAAAATAAGTGTTATCTCCTTCTCCACCTTGGATACTCACATATACAGTAAATGATGCAATTTTAGGGAAGAATTAAGCCTGAAGAGAAGAGTCATTGCATTATATATATATATATATATATAATATATATATAATATATATATATTATATATATATATATATATATTATGCCTATTTCTTAAAGAAAAACACAATTTTTTCTCTGTTTCCTGGTTTTTGAAAATTGTTGTCTCCCTCTTCACCTGAGATATTTCAGAAGACTCTGAACATCATGACAGGGATATTTTTAGAAATATGGTAGTGGAAGATGAGGAGGAAAAAGAAAAAGAGGAAAAGACCAAAATAGAGAAAGAAGAACTTGAAACAGAGGAGGAAATCAAAACAGAAGATGAGAAGGAAGAACCTGAAACAGAGAAGAAAAAGACTAGAGCAGAGAGGAGGAAAACCAGAATAGAAAAGGAAAAGACTAAAAGAGAAAAGAAAAAGACTAAACTTGAGAAGAAAAAGACTAAAGCAGAGAAGGTGGAAACTGAACAAGATGAGAACGAAACCAAAACATAACTTGAGGAAGCAAAGCTAACAGAGGCAGAGAAGACAAAAGAAGAGGAAAAGGAGGAAGAAGAAAGACAACAGTGGGAGGAGGTGGATATAAAGGCAGGATTCCATGAGGATATCACATTATAGGTTTGGGATGTCAGGAATCCATTAGAGCCATCATGGATGAAGAGATAGACTAGTTGCTTAGAGGATGAGCAACCCATTCAGTAGGGGGTGATGATGAGCCCTAGAAGTGGGTAATTATATGGGCTCATTTAGCCTCCTAACTCAACTTAATCCACCATTCGCATTAGTTTATTGCATTTTTTTATTATATTTATGTTAATAGAGTGAATTGGGTTAGTCATTATGCTAAAAAGTTTAATGTGTGCTTTGTGCAGATTTTTGGTCAATTTTGAGACAAAATCAAAGGTTTAATGAGCATTTGGCAGCCAAATTCGAGGAAGAACAAGGGAGAGGATTTGTAGGAGGGTGTCTCCTTCATTTATGAACCCTTACCTTGAATTATCCATCAAAAACTGGGAGCACAAGTAGCCATATGAGTGCATCCAAGGGGCAGCCGATCAAGTAAAGAAGGACTGTTGTTTATCTGCAGGTTTGGGAAGCTGAGCCCCTTGATTTTAGGAGAGTTGTTTGAGGCTTGAGTTCTATAATAGCAAGGCTTAGGTGCTCAATTTTTTAGTTATATGGTAGCCAGTTATTAGTAGATTTTCACACTTTTGTGCAACATTGTGTTCAGATCATTTTCGAGTTCCTTTTTGAGAACAATTTATGTAATGTAACTGCTATTTTTGATAATGAATATGAAACAGTTTTTGAGCCAGCACTAATATCGTTCAGAGGGTTGAAGCTCTTAGTTTAGGGCCCAACCCAAGCTACCTAGCACCTCCTTTGTATACTTATATGTTTTTTCTTCCATTCATGAGATAATTTCTGTTGCATAGATTCATTTTACCTTGTTAGATTAGGTTGCTTTTGATGGTTAGTATAGTTGTTTTGTTTCATTTGCTCAAGTAGGTTGCTGAAGTGACATAAAAAGGTTCAAAAAGGCCAACAGTAGGCCCTGATCTCCTTTCTCCCTTCTTGGGACTATGATTTGAGGTCAAGGCACTATTGCTACCACCAAAAACACAGTCTTTGCTTTTCCATGCAACTGCTAGTGTGATACTTTGAGTTGGAAAGGTTGATATTGGTTTAGATTCATTTGCTTAGACCATTTCATATTCTTTTACCATATTTCTCTCGCATGCTTTTCTGTTCATAGGGTACTGTTCAACATTTTCTGTTTGTAGGTTAGGAATTAGGTCAAGCTAGACAAAACTCTGTTTTTAGTTCTTTCATTGGCCAGTTTTGATAAGTAAATGTGCAGATCTCTTGCAGGACATCTCAACTCACCATCCCTCCATAAAATAGCCAACACCAGCTCACTTATCATAGATATTCCAGCTCATTCACAACATTTCACCAATCTGCCCTAATTTCTGCGTTTTTTTCCATAAAGTTGCTTTCTTGCCATTTGAACAATTCCAACCATCACGTTCATCCCTGATCTTCCTTGACAAGTTTTAGACACCTCAACACCTTAATCTAGCCTTCAGTTCCCCTTTCTCATCATTTTTCCACCTTCAAAACTCCAAAAACAGCTTTCGGCCTCTCCCTGTAGATCCTCCTATAGAACCTCCTATAGATCCCCTACAGCCTCCTGTGGAATTTCCTGTGAGTGATTTTTGAAGTCTGATCACAATGAAAGTCTTCAGAAGGGTACTAGGGGCTCCTTAGGACCTCTTCACACCTTCCTCACCCTTTGGAAAAGCTAACACCATCTTCCTTTGCCACCAAACCTCTACACAATCACAACCAGATAAATCACAAGCATAATATTTCAACATAAAAAAAAAATCAAAAGTACAAAAAGATGATTTCTTCTCATTTATTTTCAGAAGTAGCTTGAATAAATGCAATTTACCTTTTCAGTAGTCAATGGCACTCACTTCATTAGTTTCCATCTCTTTTCTTGCAAAAGTAGGGTTAGTGGGTAAACTAGGGTTTGCTAGGGTTTGTTAGGGTCTGCGTTCCATTTCAATTTTCATTCTCCTTCTGCACATAGAATAGCCTATGTAGAGTTAGCTTTCTTCCATCAAAGTTAAAAGCATCTTTTAAGAACTCATAGAAGTTGGCTTAAGCTCCTAGCGAACTTGCACCAACTGATCAAGTGACAGCCTGCAGTAAGAGCTAGTATTCGTGCATACAACACTGTCGCTTTAGAGTTTGTTATGAACTACTGGGTTGATAAAAGTAAAGAAGGAAGCCCCATGAGTTGCAACATTATTGCTGCAATTACTGGAGCCCACCAATAGGTATGATAACCATCAAGCAGATAACCCAACCCAAATAGTTTGAATGATTTGGCAGCATTGACCCAAAACCAAAAGTGATGGATGGTGTGATAAACCATAGGTATGATAACTGTCAAGCGGATAACCCAACCCAAATAGTCACGAAGATGAAGTGAAAGTGTCATGCTCAAAAGAGACCTGCTACCATAAAGTGGTTTACCCCTTTTTCCCATTTTCCCCAGTCATTGTTGACTAGTACCTCTTTATTTTTAATCAAGCTTGAGGAGGATAACATATGTTTGTTGTATAACTCCACCCTTCGGGTGAATCCATCGCTATGTGGGGTTTTAATGAGTCTAGCGAAGGTAAAACTCGATCTTGTCTAGATGGACAAGTTTGTCAATATTTTATGTTTTAACAAGTTTAATGACAAAGATAACGCGGTCCTTTTCATGTTTAGAGAGTTTGAAAAGGGACAAAAAGAAAAATCCACAAGTTCTTTTTCGTATATTTTTCTCTCAAGCCCAAAAAAGTGTAAAACAATACGAGAGAGAACCTATTGACCATGTTCGATCAACATATTCCTTTTTTGTAAGTAATCTATCTAAGTCCAGAAAAGGGTTAAACTTATACTGAGTAGATGTCATTTCTAATCCGTTAACGAGCTGAAAAGGACAAGTGCTCGACAATATTTTCATATTTCGAGAGTCTGAAAATAGCTTAAAGAGGACACCACTTTGAGGAACGAGTGGTGTCTAGGATAGAAATTGGTTCCAGTGATGTTGGAACTTCTCAAAACATGTTGATTTATGTGAAGAGGCTGGCTAATAAGACCACTCATTGCAACTGTTCCTAAAAAAGGGTAAAACAACCAAGTGAAAGCGTATGATTAGCCAAAGGGATGGTGGCGATGGGATGAAAACAACATCTGATGAAAGAGGCTGATAGAATCAAAATCATGAGGGTTAAAATGGAGATGCGTTCATTTTTACACAAGCTTGAACCATGGGAAACTATGCTTGGATTCAGTTTCATGTTTACACAAGCTTGAAACGAAAAACTATGCTTGGATTTAGTTTCATGTTTACACAAGATTGAAATGAAAAACTATCCTTGGATTCAGTTTCATTTTTACACAAGCTTGAAACAAAGAACTATGCTTGAGATTGGTTTACCTGCCCCCAACATGATGAAAGGGAGAGTCTTTTGTAACCAGATGGAATTCGCTGCTGTGAAGCAAATGGTTATCCAACACACCTTTCTGGCTTCATCCAAATAGGGACAAAGGTGAATGGGGTGATTCCCTTCACATAGCCTTCAGGGAAACTTAACTTTACCACTAGGTGCATGCCCCCCAAGCTTCATTACATTCACCTAAGTAGACTACTTGTGGCTATCAGGTGGATGGAATGAAGGTTTTTTTATGAGATCAAGTGAAAGACTCGATTGGGATTTTACAAGATCTAATCAAAGACTCGACTTGGAACTTGGGAACTTGTTTCATTTTTTAATGCACTTGACACAAGACAAGCAACTCTGCTCAAATTCCTTGTTTCATTTTTTAACGAGGTTGACACAAGACTAGGAACTATCCTCTTACTCCTCATTTCATTTTTTAACGAGATCGACACAAGACCATGAACTGTCCTCGTACCCTTTGTTTCATTATTTAATGAGGTTGACACAAGAGCAGGAACTATCCTCATATTCCTTGTTTCATTTTTTAACGAGCTTGACACAAGACAAGGAACTATGCTTAGATCCCTTGTTTCATTTTTTAATCAGCTTGACACAAGACAAGGAACTCTGCTCTGATTCCTCATATTCCTTTTTCACAGCCCATAAGAGGTCATAACTTCCAAGAGGTTCTCATCAAATGGGAGAAGAATGCTTTGGAAGGAGAGATCTGGTTCCAATGCCCCCAGTACATAATGTACAACATCACAGAATTGATCGTCTGTTGATGTAGGCAAGAAACAGGTTGCCACATAATTAACCCGTAGAAGGGAAGATACCATTGGTACAAAAAGACCATTTAGGGAAGATGTTTAACTAGAATTCATATTTGGACCGAGAAATGAAAGCTAGTCAATGGTGACAATTCTGCCTTCGTGCGGTAAAGAAATCACTCGAAATAGTCTTGAAACAATAGCTCCCATGTCATAAACATTGTCGCGCCCAGGAAGTAAATTGTAATCTAAAGGGCCTGGGACTACCATCACATTCAGATGGCTGATTTTTCCTCCCAAAGTAATAGGAAACTAAGGAAGGATCCCTAATGGTTGATTGGTTCCTCTGTTAAAAGCCAACAGATTTTGGGTAATAGGCACAAGTCGCAGCAAACCGAGTGCTTGCCAAGCAATAGAGGAAATTATACTCACAGATGCACCTTAATCTATAATAGTGCCAGATACAATCATATTACAAACCTGTACTATGATCTAGAAAGGCACATAAGAAGGAAGACGACATCCTACCAGTCGATTCCAATCAAAGGAAGTGACGGACTACTTGGAGGGGGTACCATAGAAACGAGAGAATTAACCCCTTCAGTTACAAGAGCAGGAGGATTTTCCTCCTGTCTTGATGGAACAAGAGGACTGTGCCGAAGCTCATTAGAATATGAAGAAACAAAAAGAACCTAAGTGGTATCATATTCACTCTCTTTGGGAAAGGTACGATTAACTAAAAGTGAAATTGGGTCAACTATTTCCTCGACCTATGATGGGTGAGGTGTAGACTCATTGGATTCACATTCAAAGAGAGTGGGTGATGCAGGAGCATCTAAACCCCTTATAAATTAAAGAGGAATCCAAGCAGAGTGAGGAAGACGTGGACAGTTGAGTTGAACGAAGGGAGGAAAATCTGCTCTAAAACAGATTTAAAGAGCATTTTATGGATATGTTATTTGCATGCATGTATTTTGGATAGTTTCGTTGGAGAAAAATCAGGAGAGGGTTGGATCGATCCTTCCTATCTAAAGGCTTCTTATATAAATGTGATAGGGGTGTGATAGATATCTGTTCTGTGAGGAAAATTGTGAGTGAGAAGAATGTAGTCGAGCGTGAGCTCATTTCTAAGGCTGAAAGGGCCTTAGTATGTAATTGTTTTGTATAATATATATAAGTCTGTTCTAGTGTATGTTGTGTACGTTTATGTGTAAATCTTGTGTTGCGTGCTGGATCAATCATTGATCACTTAAAATATTGATGACGATCTAATTTAACGTTTAACTATGATATATAAAGAGCAAGTGAGGATTGGCGTGTTAGCAATTTCCTTATGTGGTTTTCGATCTGTATTTCTAATAGAAATCGTGAATATTCTATGTTTAATGCCATCCTGGCAGTGCTGCAGTTTAAGAATTGAAATATAGAGGAACGACTTCACAGGAATTAGAACGAAGGCGAATCCATATTTGTATTGGCTTTGTATTAGATCGGATCCAGTACAATGGTCAGATCAGAACTATAATGCGTTGAAATACAGTCGGTAAATTGAACACGGTTTTGTTTGTGGTCCAGTATGATGAGCAATGGTGGAATTGGAAGCATAGAGTTACATGAACGTCAGAATGAAATCTCAAGAGCGCAGAAGAGGTGGTCTTGAATCGTGTGGATGAATTTGGATCTGTGGGATCCAAAGCAAAGTAAGAGTGTTGAGCTGTAGCGCTTACAAGAGGTTGAACTGCAGCATTAAACACTGAGTTGATTTGCAAATAACTGGACGGTTGTTGATCAATGTCACGATTGAAGAGCTTGTGTATAACATTGTTGTGGTAGCAATGAACCAATCAGTAAATGCGTTGAACAGCTTTGGAAAGTGTTAAACACAGAGCTGGGAAGCGTCTGACGAGGATGAAGAGAAGATCGATTTGCTGTGTGGAGCTGCTGACGGTTGTGATGTCCATTCTTTGTGATCTCTGATCACCAATGATACATATCACATCAGAATTGTTAAGACTGCCGATGGATGGAGATGTGCATGCCACCGCCGATGTTCATAGAGTCGACTGTAATTATTTTTAAATCCATATATTCCCGTATATTTGTATTATCTGTGGTGTGGGATTTTAAACCTTAATGCTGATATTGTACTTTTTACGATGATTATGTAGTCCGATAAGGGGATAGCCATATTTATTTAGGCTCCGATTAAAAGGATCTCTCGATTTTAATATAGATCCACGTTATAAAATTAAAAGGCTTAAAAGCCTAAAACGCTTCTGATGGGACTTAGTGGGCCATAACCCACATGCCCAGGTTCGAGATTTATATATGAAAAGGGATTTTGGGCTTACCCCAAGATCTCTTTTCATCAGTGGGTTTGACCGACGATTGATTTGGGTCAATCACTTTATCAACTAGTGTAGGATTAAGGGAGAGTCTCCTTTAACCAAATGGAAGTCACTGTGGTGAAGCAGGGCGGTTATCCAAAACTTTTTTGGCTTCATCCAGATAGGGACAAAGGTGAATTAGGTGATTCTCTTCACATAACCTACTGGGAAACTTAACTTTACCCTTCTTTCCATGAACTTTACTACCACTAGTTGATGGTGTGTCACCAGCATGATCTCCAGAAGTTGATGACACATGACGATGTGAACGGGAAGACCATTCTTCTAAGATCTAAGGAATACCAGGACAATTTCGAAGAGGATGGTCTCCCACACAAGTTTGCATGGATATCGAACTTTGTGAGGCTTGACAGTCGGTTTCTCATCAGATGTTGCATTTAAAGCAATGGTTGCTTGGTTGCCCCTCTGCTAAATTTGCTTCTTCTTCTTCTTCTTCTTCTTAGCCACCTGGTTACTAGTACCAATACTTTCACCAAGCGAAGAGGAAGAAGGGGAGGAAGAAACAACCGAGGAAGAAGGCAAAGGGTCAACTTTAGGATCAATTGGAGGTTGATTTTGACTAGTTGGAGGAGTACTCGATTGCAGAGAAATCACGAAATTTTGAACCAAGGAGGTTGAAAAACACATACTAGCAAGCCAATGGTAAGTCCTGGCAAGGATAATGTAGCCATATAAGGAGCACCAATATTTCTGAAAGGAGGAAAAGGACTAGGATACCCATCAAAAGGAATTCCTTGATTGGTGGACTCCAGATTTGTCGCCATATGTTTCAACCTCAGATCAACTAAGGAGTGAGTGTGGAGGATGTTATTTGTGGTCAATTAATTTATTTTAATAAAAGTAACATAACAAAACAAAAGAGGGATAATCTAGGCAAAAGGTTTACCAAGCAACTGTGAACTGCATAATACCTCCCGACGAACCAAGTACGAGCAAGCAATCTCCCCGAATGATGTGTTTGGTGTATCATAGTGTACAAGGTAGTTGACTCGATTACCTAAGGATGGATAACAACCTAGTGTTGTCCTCCCATATATACCTGAAAGTACGTGGAGGCCCAGTCCATATAAGCGTTGTCTAATGCAAAACCGCACAGTGAGAGCATTCCCATATACTCTACATACTGTAACACCACTCTATATACCTGAAGATATGTGGACAAGCTATGATATACTCATGTACGTGGAATGAGGTATCACACTCAGGATGTATTGCAGACAAGTTAGCAACAACTACTATGTTTTACGACACTGGAACACGTCTCTAGCCTAGACCTCTAAATGTTTTTCGTTAGGTGACAATGCTCCATTAGGTAAATTCAGATAAATTTTAAGTTGATGTACTTCAGAATTTTCCATTCAAGGTTCACCACGTGATGTATGTTTGCAATTCCTAAAATGCAACTAATATGATAAGCATTATCTTTTATTCAAATGAAGAATGAAAACCTTAGCTAGTAGGGATAGAGAAATTAGATATTTGAAAAAGAGCAAAGAGCTAATGCAATTTCCCTAGCTATTCCTTTCAAGAATTCACAAGCTACATTATGAACGATGCAAGTTTTTCTTTCCGAATCCCTTAATGTTATGTTGAACAAAAAGGAAATTAATGCACATACAATCAATCAATCTTTTTATAAGAATGGAGACTTTACGACAATTCAGTTTTGAAGGAAAAGAAGACTTTTACGACACTTTCTTTCGAACAAAGATTAATCAATTATATTCTAAATTTGACTATAGAACGATAATGACAAAGAAAAAATTTAAGAAACATTAATCAATGAAGTAAAAGTAGGGCTGGAAAGAGGAAATACAAGTTGATTTTAGAGACATACTACAATCATTGATCTTTCAGCAAGCATAAACAGAAGGAAATTTGAAGAAAAAACCCAATCCAAAGGTAAAAATTTTCCCTAAGGTGGATCAACGCAGGTCAAACGGGGCTAACTACACTACATAGCACTATCTCTCACTCAAGGGTGCTCTATAGAGCACTGTCCCCTGACCAAGCTTGCGTTGATTCCTGAGAGGCCACTCAAGAGTCATCTAGCCTCAATTTTTTAACCAAAAAACACTTCAAAAAGCTAAAATAAGATCAATGAAGGTAAGAAAAGTCTACTAGAGTGTCCTAGGATGTGGATAAGCTACTTGGAATGATGATCGTTCCCCAGCAGAGTCTCTAATTTGTTTTGGAGAATTTGTTATCTACAGATAAATACTAATTCCCCAAATAAGTAGCCATATCTAGAACAACAGTTTAAAGCACTTTAGCCTTTTCCTATAAGCAATAGATAAGAAAAAGAAGATGAGAAGACCTACTTGTAGTTCCACTTTCCTCTTGTCTCATTTGTATCGATCTTGTCGCTCCTTCTCGTACTTAACACACTTGAGAAGTACTTGTAAACATCAACAAAAGACAAAGAAAAGATCAAAGCAAAAGATCTATAGAATACAAGTGAATGGAATCAAATACATTTCACACATATAAGTATAATATAACAATACAAACATATGGAAAAAGTTTCAAATACTTTATTGAATAGAAGAAGGAATTACAACCATCAAGTTTGATTTGAAGTCACTTCTCCAACTTTGGTTCCATCCACATCACATCATAAGCATGACAATCCAGCAGTATAACGACACTTACAATAGTCTCAATTCTCAAACTACCATTATCTCCTTACAATTATCAAAGTCCAGCCCTTGATCACTTAGATGAGTGGTCAATTTATAGGGAGATGAAGGAGGTTTTTTCATAAATGGTGGTATTGAATGGTCTTCCATACTTAGATTTAGTTCCATGGAGGAAGGGATGAGATGATAAGATGCATCTTAAATCATTCCTCATCCACTTTCAAGCTCATAGGAGTTGATAAGTGAGGGAACCTTCTAGATGACTCCAAAAGATAAGAATATTCCCCAAACTCTATGTGAATTTCGCTCAAACTCGCCTAGCACAAGTGAAAGGAAGCCTAAGTGCTTTGCAGAGCACCCTGGCATTGACTTAACTACTCTGCAGCACACCCTTACATGGGCCTACCTGCGCTAGTCCCTCTAGAGGTCATTTTAGGATGTCTTCATGTCACGAAATTGTTCGGGAAGGAGGCATTCAAAGGGGTGACTTGTTTAGGGCATGTATCAACTGAAATTAGTGTTTGATGAGCCCTAAAACACTAATCTGGATGATGGGATTGATGTGCCCAAATGGATTTGTAACATGGGGTCCCCTGGGTCAGTTTTGGGGCAAAAATCCCATGTTTTGATGTATAAAATATAAAGTCTCTACAAATTGTGGTCCTAGAGTGCGTAGATAGTTAAATAATCATAAAGGGTTTTACCCTTATTTATGTAAGTTAAGTCAGCTTTTTGAGGATCTACCCATGGTCTGCGGACCATGGGATTGTATAAATAGGTGTGTCTTACGATGTCTAACACAACTAAGAGAATATGAAGATGAATGTAATGGGTCAGTAGAAGGAAGATAGTAGAAGTCTTAGAGTAGAAGGAAGGCTTTACAGCTGTGTGCATAGAGGCTTAGATTAGAGTCCACAATTGAGTGCGCGGACCCCTACAGCTGAGTGCACATAGAAGTTTTGAGTCTGTAAGTTGAGCTGAATATTAATAAAGAAGATTGTTGCAGAAATACCTGTGTTTATCTCCTTACTTCTGTTTTATATGAATGCCCTTTATGTTGTGATGGGTTTATGAAATACTGATGTATTGTTGCATGAATTTACACGATTTATATTGTTATATGAACGTAATTGGTGTTAACTGTTTACGCGAATATTATCTTGTTGTATGTTAAAGTTATCGAACACTTAGTCCAATATGAGTAATTGTTGGGTTAAGAGTAATATTTGATGTGCGTAAGTAGTTGATTAGCTTGTTTAAGGTCTGCGGAAGCTAGTCGTAGACCTTCACGGAGGTCTAGAGGTCGATTCAAGGAAGTTATATTGATAGGCCTTTAAGGCTTACCGATCTACGCAAAGGCAAATTTAGGGCATAAAACAACATCATGTTGATCTCTGGGTGTGGAAACTTGGTTCCAGCATCCCCCCATACTACTTCGGGTGAGACTTCAGTCTACGCTTTGTGGATTGATGTCGAAAGGGCCACTAGTGTAGGGATATGTTTGGTGCAATTAAATATGAACCTGGGTCAGGACCCACTAAGCCAACAAATGGTTCTATTTCAGGGATCGATATCTGCATCAAGAGATGTGTGATGTCGCATCAATGGAATTCGACAAAGAAAGAAATTGAGAAGTGGTTGGATAGAAATATCCACGAATTCGTGGTGAAAGAGAACAAAAATCTGTGTTTGACAAAAGAACAATGGTTGGATAGGTATCTATACACAAAAATACATGAAATCTTCTTCTACATCTTCCTTATAGAACTGTACAAGTGGATCGCTAAACTGGCAAACAGCCAAGGAAGGTGGACGCTTGACAGTCCAATAGTGTGGACCCCAGAGCTAGTGTGAAGGTTGGAAGCTTCTGAAGATAAGATCGTACGTGTTGTCGATCATTGGCTTGATCAAGTCATAGGAGGATTTGTGACAGAATTCACGGTCAATACCCAAGTCAACTACAGTGAAGCAGAGCGACGATTTTTCAAAGGACCAAAATCTTTGAATACTTGGATTAAAATGCTCTTGTGTGAAAAGCGGGTTATGCCACTGCCTTGATGTTTGGATCTATGCGAAGTGGATGATTCTTTAGAAATCAGGAGAGAGCAGGTCCTGAATATAGCCCATTGATAGAACCTCCTTCGATTGATGATGAGGGAGCGATACAGGCCTCGCCATGAAGCGTTGTACAATTGATAAAGCAGGGTTTTCCATGAATACCTCATCTGCCCACACCACCTCCACCTTCACCTCCACAACATACCCCTTCACCCACACCACCACCACCTCCGCCACCATTCAATATGTCGAATACCATGAAGTTGCCCATTTTCAAGGGCTTGGGAAGTGAAGACCCGGATCAGTTTTGTTCGTTGTGAAGGATGTATGGATGACACAGGATATTACAGATGATCATATAAAGAAGGCACAGTTGCTTACTACTCTACAAGATTGCGCGTTGACATGGTATATTAAGTACTTCACCGACCCCGGGAGTTGGATTAGAGACTAAAGTGCCAGATCCATGAAGCTAACATGCATCTCATAGATAGCCAACACTACAAATGGTTTGTAGCCTTGCTCATGCCCCACCTACGGGTTGCTTTATCACAGTAAAATATAGTAACCCAGGAAAAAGCCCTGGAAATTGCGATGAGATTACATGAAACACCTATTCAGGACATTGCTTTAGGACTTTAGTAGATTCATGCGGAGTTGTAGAACCTCTGCTTGGAGTTGGAGAGCTTGAAGAAGGAAAAAGCTGCTCAGCTAGAGGTGCATGAAGAAGTTTGGTGCCTAAAATGTAAAAGCCAGGGGCATGATAAAGATCACTGCCCTGTGTTCGCAAATTACATTGTAGGGGGAGGGCGAATGCCCCTGAGATAGGAGGTTGTCACAGGACCAAGTACAGGGCCCGTGCTGTGGTGCGCTTGATCCAGATTTAAACAGGAATGCAACAAATTACAAAGATAATCATACACACAAAGATGCAGTGGAAATAATACTTCATTTCATTAATGGAAAATACTGAAACATACTTACAATCAGAAATGGAAATAAACTAGCTAGGGCGATGGTAGCTTATCTCTGAGAAGAGATGTGATGGCTACATGCCTCTGAACTGTGTTACAATGAGGCTCGAAGGCCTATTTATTGTTGAGAAACAATGAAAAACCCTTAACATTCCAAAACCCAACCCTAGGAGAT